>JAQFZX010000111.1:0-93542 GCA_034682405.1 Hydroisotoma schaefferi
TCATAAAAATCTGTCTACATTTTCATTACAAACCTTTGTTCCAAGGAGACGGAGACTGATGTTTAGTTAAAGAGATAGTTACTCGTGGGTATCCTTTCAAACGAGGTCGGCTAGTATTCAAGGCGTCTTGCGTTGAATCATTCAATACGCAACCGTATTTCAATCATCATCTGTATTCTAAATCCATTTAATACAACCATCATCTATCATATCACCTACGCTCTCAAATTAGCTCACACTTTCTTTCTTCCAAAGAATACCTTCCCTTTTGTTTGTAGTAATACTATGCTATACATTACAGAACAGTGAATTGGATTTCATAAAACTGGTAAAATCTGCAGTCTCTCAGACTATAGTGAGTGCAGATGCCCTCTGCGACGCTAAAGCAATTTCAGTCAATGTAGGGAGTCATGAATCAGCCAACTTTATGGCTTTTCATTTCCATATGCAGATCATGTAATGTAATGTCCACGTTTCGACTTCAACTAGTATAGAATAACAAACTACTTCTGGGATCCTTCGTATTTTCCAAGAAAGAGTGGACTACCCCTTTTTTAGCCCATTTTATCAAGGGCTATTGTCGTAGCATGTCCGTCTGTCTGTCAACTCTATGCGTGTCAGGTCAATGAAATCGGTCATAAAATCACATACAACTTAGTTAATTAGCCCAATCGGCCCATCGAATGACCCATGGGGTTACAATCTACGATAAATTTGATCATGTAATTTTGTATTAAATTTGACGTAATTTTTGAATATGCAGATAGAAAATAATCCCCCATGGCTTTGTAAGTAAATTCTAGTTAAAATGAAGGAAAATTATACCTTTGAATGGGCTCTTGAAGCTGCACTAAGAGGTTTTCATAAACTCTTGATATCTTAAAGTGAATGACAAAGGAAATGAAACCGATCAACCATACATTTATGCGTTTTAGCAGTAGTGCGGCAGGTTTTATTGATTTTTAACGTGCATGAAAACGATCAGCACGACACATGAGACGTGAGTTAAATGGCCGATTATGATTTATGTTGAACATTAGGAAATATTGAGAGATGAAGGTTAAATTCGGTAAAAGAAGAATTTAGGAAGTAATATTTCGCTTTTAATTTTCGGAAAGATCTTTTCACTCTCTATTGAACTGTAATAGATATTTTTTTATCGAGCGGTACAACTTGTTAATGACTCGAAGCTTAACTTAAGAAAAAGTTAACTAGCTCTTAAAGCATTATGTCCTTAGACATTTGATGATGGGGTTTGGGATGTGGTACCGAATTTCAATGTCATGTCGGTAAAGAGAGTAGAATGTATGCAAATACGAGACATGCCACATTAATAAAATGTGAATAATGGAATGAAATTGTTAATAGGAACATCATAGAATGTCATCAATACAAATCGGAAGTCCAATAAATCAATTGCCTCCCCCACCGCCTCCTCCAGTTTCTACTCAACCAAGTCGTAAGAATGCTGAGCGCCGTCGACGTGCGTTGGGAGTGGATAAAGTTTCAAGATGGGCCTTCCCTCTTACGTTTGCAGGACTTAATGTAATTTACTGGATCAGTTTCGCTGAGTACCTTTAATAGCATTATCTTTGATGCATTTCAAGATATATAGTCGCATATACAATCGAAAAGGAATCGGAAATAATCATTAGTTTAATATGAAATTGCATACTTAAAATGCAAACCAGTCAGCTTAACTTAAGGCTCAGTGATAATCTTTAATTGTACGTTAAATGCAGCAGCCACAACTGTCGTTACCAGACCTGTGTCTGCGGGTGAAAGTTGTGCGCTGTTCAAGTTTAGACGATCTAAAGAGGCCAGGGAATCAAAAATACATTAGTGCAGCTTTCAAACGACACACTGTTACTGGAATTTCTAGTAGCATACTATTGATATTTTCGAGAATTTTGAAACCACATGAACCTACAATTCACAACAGACAAATCCACAGAAAGGTTTACCTAATTATGGTCATATACTCAATATGAACTCAATAGTAATGAAATCATCTTTGTGAACCCTAACTTTCTAACCTTTCGAGCTAACCTTCCCCTAGAATTATTGCCTCATTTATACTCTATTTGAGGAGAGATTAATGCCCCTGTAATTAGTTTAATGGTAGAAAGGACACCATATTTTAGTAGAGGTCAATTATATCCAGATGCAGCGCAAGCAATGTAGTTGTAGAAGTAGAACAAACTCCATTCATACAGACAGTCTCAGTATTCTTTGGTCGCTAAACTTTGTAGGAGTAATCTGCGTAATGTAACGTGTAGTCTTATACAAATGCGTAATAACATAAGCTATTATTTATCAGTCCATAAGGTAGGAAATAACCCTAAAAGTTAAGTAAGCTATAAGCTTCATTCAAGTTGCTATCATGGGCAAGCACTACCAGTCAATAATATAACTTAACGTTACACATTATTATATTTCATTCGCGTCTTAAACAAAGCTTAGCAGAATTTTCATGAGCTCAATAATATAATTTAAGAGCAATAATGTTCCTTTTTAGACAAGGTACTATTTAAAATTAATAGGGCCATAATATGCAATACTCAAGAACTCAACTTAATTATCAAGAAAACAAATTATGCAATCAAGAATAATATATTTTAGTTTTGATTGGGAAAGTAAGGTTAAGGTTTGAGGTTCCATCCAAAAAAAGTTAAAAGCATCGTTCTTGCATTTAAAAATGATTTTTTCCGATATGCAAAACGAATCTCGCCCAATTGGCCGGCCAGTTAGTACTTTAAAACCACTTGACCTATTCCTAATCCTGATCAATAAATAAAGGCAACTAGCAAACAAATAAACCCCTTGGCATCCCCATAGTTGACCATAAAAATGGTTTGTGTAGTGCACATTAAGCATTACCAGCGATAGTAAAAGGCGTATGAAATGTGGTAACGTAATTAGTAGAAAAATCAAGTTCAGAATATGCAAGTGTTTTACAGAATATGCAAGTGTTTTACAGAATATGCAAGTGTTTTACAGAATATGCAAGTGTTCCACAGAATATGCAAGTGCTCAGTTGAAATAGCACACACACATTACACATTAAAAAAAGAAGGCACTAACGAACGAGCTGAACTGGTTCCATGAAAAGTTAGGGAAGAAGATGGAACTATGGAACTGGTGTGGTGACCAATAATCTACTGAGCCATATATCAATCAATGCGCTATTATGTTAATGAATCCTCGAAGGGTTGCTTTCACTAAGGTGCTTTTATGTGACCTATGAATGACCTATATGGTTTATGGGATGGTTTGTCAGTGAACAACAGTTAAAGACGCATTAGTGAATATATTAATTCGTTCGTCGTACACGCAAATTTTCATAAGGTGCTCACCAATCCCCACATGACGTAATTTCCAATTCCCTATTAATTATTCTTTCAGTTATTGATGTATACTTATTGTAATTGCTTTAAAATATTTGTTCTTATATAAATGTGGTAAGTTACGATGGATAAAATAAATGGTTAATCCCAACCGGCGAAACCCAAAAAATCCTTTTTAGCTATTTAATCAACTTTAACTATCTAATTTACCTGGAATAAATATGCTTGCCTAACATAACAGCTAGTCGAGAGAAGAATTTTTGATAACTCGTAAATTTCACTTAATCTGAGTTGCTTAACGATTTAAAGGTTGTAATTCTCAATTCTTGTAGTAATTGCTAAGGTGGTCAAATCTAATATATCTAAAGGTGGGCCCACTTCAGCAGTTTAGTGCAATTGGCTATATGGGACAGTTGTTTATTACGGTCAAAATGTCCTTGACGATTACTAAGGAAAATGGCTGTCTTTTTGTAACTGTCCCTTTCTGCCTTCATCACCAACCAAAAGCTCTTTTATTAAATGCACAAAGTAAATGCGGTTTGCTGAAAGATTGGAGGCTTATCTGATGACTAGGCAGATAAGCCCATATTATGTAACATGGGGCTAATCATTCTTGTAAAAATTAGTTGAGACTTTAAGAAAGCCCTACTGCAACTAAAACAAGCAGTTGTTAGGTACTAGGTACCCCATGTGCGCAACTACTAGGGATACGAGGGTATATTGTACACCCTGGTTTTCCAAGGTATTCGTGAAAGGCATTATCCGTTACATGTTAAGAAATATCCGCCCAGCCACACCCTCCTACCCTTAAATGCTATTTCTACCCCCCAATAGCCCCTCAAGAAATAACATAATTTAGGCAGAAATCCGTAGTTTTAGATACCCGGGGGGCTCAACATTACTCGATAAACGGGCACATAATAGGGCAAAATCTCCTAACCGGCTTGCTAAAAGGTGGCTAGTAGCCGTTAAAATCATTTTAGCAATGCTTGCTGCGACGGTCACCACAGTCAAAAGGTAATTCATCGATTGTATTCGAACATGGACCTTGTGGACCACACCCTTCAAGGTCAACGGTCACAGGTCACCAAAACTCTAAATATCAACCATCAAGTGGGGCGTCGTTCGAAAGCTATTTACTAGGACATTTCAAAACAGTTGTTTTTATAGCTATATCGCGCTAAGGTGAAACGTTTTGACCTTGAAAAGGTCGAAATGGGGCATTGTGAGACTTCATTTTAAAAAGGACAAGAACTTGATTAAACTCTACTCTACCGCTCCCACTGACCTTTAGGGGGTGTGGTTGGGGCAGATTGAGACGATATTACAAAACAATCTGGACACATCACGCGCTCATTCCGGACACATTGCGCGCTCACTCCGGACACATTAGGCGCACACCACGGAAAGATCACGTGTAGTTCGCGCAATATTCATCCTTTTGTTAACTGCGTTTACAACGGTTTATTTGCTTAATTAAGGTTTTTGAAAATTTGAGACCAGTGGGGGTCCTTTTGACCTTCACGGGTCATTACTCATTAGGAGGTCCGATCGGTCTGGTTTCCGAACTTAGCCTTTGAAAGCGTGCTTGTACCCCGCATGCAAACCTTTAGCGGTGCGGTTTCATTTTTTCGTGAGTTATCGAGTGGACGCACATACAGACAGTGTTCATATAAGCAAATTGACTGGACTAAAAGGAAATTTCTAAGACTATCTTTCAAGCCATTAAGCGATTATTTCGATCTGAATGTTGCGTTTCTACGCTCGAGTTTCTATCAAATAAAGCAGTACTAAGGGAAAGGACAATGTTCGTAAAAGTAAATGGACAAGTATCTAGATCACTTGACCTTCTTGGTCGGATGACGGGAAGATCTCAAGGATACTCAACGTATCAACATATCTTTAAAACGCTTTATCAAGAAAATGGGAAATACTCTTTCTGCAACCCCTCTATATAATAAGATTCAGCCATTTTTGACCACTAAACTACCAAATTGACCGGCTAAAATCATCACATAAGTTTCCAATCTATCATTTAATGCTAAAGTCATGTGCATTTGTATTCATTAAACAATTCTCAGGTTGCTGATGAACGCAGAAAAATACAAATTTTACAAAAAGACAGCCATTTTCCTTAGTAAGTGTCAAGGAAATAGCCATCGCACTTAACTGCTGAGGTCGTCACACCTTTAGATATATTAGATTTTACCACCTTGGTAGTTGGTAATTGCAATGTTTTTCCTCCATAAATACAGCGTACAAGCAATAATGAAATGCAGTTTATAAATATGAAGCTGTAAAATAAAAAGTACCGTACCGTGTTTATTTAAAACCCATGAAATGTATTGATCTAAATTTATTTATAAGTCTGGGTCGATCAACAAATAAATCATTGGCATTGACATATTTTGGGACATTGAATTTATATGATTTGCAGAGATAAATAATTATGTTTCTTTTCAATAACAAGGTGTTGCACATGCAGAAGTTTTATTTCGGAAATATTGGCATTATTTACTTGCATATATAAATCATAAGTTTTCAAAATATCACAATTAGTTTCTCCAAATCATTCCAAATACCGTTCTGTACGAACTGGCTGAAATTCTTGCTTTAAAATTTAAAGTTACTCACAAAATTTAAACACAATTCAAACGCAGAACTGCTTTTAAATCAAGCACCTAATCTACTCAGTACATTCATTAACATCTGAACAATTTTCATTTAACCTCAACCATTCAGCTTTCTGGAATATTTAAAAACTCATTCGCACTTATCTAATTTGTTGATTCTTCAGGGATAAGAAACGTCCATATTACGCATTGGCTTGTCTAAAGAACACCTGAAAAATAAAATAAATAATTTCTACTGTACCTCCCATCGCATAACTATTGAATACATCTTAATTTATTTGATCGCATACTTTTAAATACAGTCTGAAATCCTTTGAGCTCGCCTGCAATGCATGAATGAATTCTTGAATTTTCACAGGTGGCAAATCAAGCGTAGGTAAGTAATGAGTTTGAAGGTACACAATAAATTCTTCCCTCTGAAATTATGAATGAATCAATTAGAATACTACTAATTACTTAACTTCTTAAACTCTTAAGAGGAATGACTTACCCTCTTATCAAATATAGCTTTTAAACAGTTTCCTATTTCATTTAAAGCTAAAAGAGTCTGAGCATCATTAATATCAAAGTGGGGTTTGCAAGGAGCCATAAAACATGCAGGGAGAATATTTTTGTACATGAAGTCGATGAAACCTTCTGGACTGTTGGGCCCTGCCCACATTTCAACGAAGTTCTTCATAATAGAAAAACAAGCCTTCTGAGCCTAGAAAAATATAAACGAGCTGATAGTTTACTTAACTGTTTTACCAAATCAGAATTACAGAGTATAATGGAACAATTTTCTTACAACTGGATCAGGAAAGTCGACGGAACCTTGAATGACACTCAACATAACTTGCTGTAAAACATGAGCATTTTCTTCGGCTGATAAAATTTCGTTTACGTTATTGGTAACAATTGCAGCAATGAAATAGAAGTATTGCCGTTGAAGAAGCTGCCGCTCTCGAAGAGCTATTTGATCGTTGGATTCGACAGGTTCGGCTAACGTTTTGAAGATACTTTGCACCATAGGAGCAAATATCTGCTTCAGGAATGGCACCACTTCTTTCTGAAATATCCAAGAAAGCTACACTCGAAATTTTAAATGTTCATATGGATGCTTGCTCATTACTGACCACAGCATGCAGGTACGAACCGTATTCATCAATGCTTACCTTAAATTTGGCTATGACTTGATTAATTAAAGGTATATACTCTTGGATGCTTTTACTATCACAATTCTTCAGAAGCGCTTGAGAAGCCACTGGAATGTAAGGTAGAAGTTCTTCTTCAAGGCAAACCACCATGCGATGCAGGTACTGCCTCACAGAACTTTGTAAAACTAATTGATGTTCTCCTGAAGACACCTGCGAAAGTGATTAATAGATGTTAACTTCAATATTGAGGACTTCAACAAAAATTAAAAGCTGAGTGTATACTTTCAATCAAATAAATTACCTCGATAGAGCGAAGAAAAACTTGAAGAGCGTCTAAAAAGGTGGTAGTACATCCAAATAATTTCATTGTCTGTTGATTGCTGAATGCTTTGCTCAGCCTTCCAGTCACCGATATAGCTTGTCTACACAGGCCAAAAACGTACATGAAGATTGTTGTTTTATCTATCAAAGAATTAAGTCTACAAGGTAGCTAAATTAACGTACACGATCACAGAAACTAAATCCACCACACGCTCCGGATTCTTCTCCACTATTAACTGGTCTGTTACAACTCGGCAAGAATCCAATAAAGGGTTAACAACTTTTTTCATAAGCTCTGTTTTCTTTTTAAATAAACAAAAAATAAAATAAAAAAGTTAGAGATAGTTTTACGGTCACAGTGGAATAATATAGACTGATTTACAAATGAATTTACCTCATTGCTCCTATCTCCAGAAATAATAACGACTCCAACAACTTCATACAAATACAGCTGGTCGTCTTCCGTCATTAATGGCTCATTGGATGTTTTTGAAGGTGTAAAAAGGGCCAATAGCGGCTGAATAGCTTGAATAATATCGTTAGCAAGCTGCATAGTTATATGACTCCTGTACAAAATAAAAACAGGAATTACAATTTAAAGTAACATTATTCACACAGAAAGGCGTACTAAACCCTGGAAGTCTAAATAGAGCCATCAGAAAGTTACTAACCCAAATTGGTACTTTGAATACAAAGAGGACGTCCGAAATACATAGCGGACTGCAGTTTTCGTAAGATTTTTTAAATTTAGCGTTACTACTGAAGTTGTGATCTAGCGCATGAAAAAACTTAAATGGATACAGATCTCAGAAGATTCTTTACCTAATGCATTTTACGAAACGACAGAACAGGTACGCTGTACGAGATCGCACTTTCTTGTTTGGATGAAAAAGGCCATTGCTCTTCAGAAAGTTGGATAACACTGGACGTATGTAGTCATAGTGGCAAACAAAAAACTTTTCGTATCTGGAAAGTGAACAAGACTGACATTATAAGAAATTAATTGATAAAATTGATTGATAACGTCCACGACGGTGAACTTACCTAACAACAGTTTCATAATATTGAATTATGACACACGGGTGAGTATGCAAGTGAACATCTGAGTTCATGACTTTGTATAGAATAATTTGAATAGGAGACGACTTTTCGAGATCTAATGAAAATAAAGATGCAGTAGAAGTGGGAACTGTTTCACCAAGGTAGTACAGTAGGAGGAAGGCTACTTCAACATCCTTTATAAAAACACAAAACATGGTACCTGATTAAATATTTTCAAGAGTAAAAACAAACAAATCAGTAGATAGAAAGAAATGAACAAACCTCAAATGATAATTTTCTCCAATTATGCACCGCAATGTCAACTACATTTTGAACATGGGCGATAACTTGCGTCCTGTTAACTTGTGCTAAGTTGTCGAAAACTACTTTCAACAATTTTCTGTATCCCAATGACAAAATTTAATTAATATACTCAGTATTTTAATGAAAGAAGGGTAAAAATATTTGTTGTTCAAAGCCCCCACCTGAATTCTAAAAAATCTGCCTCATCTGCTCCTCCTTTTTCAAAATTATATTCGTCGTCATATCTAAGTTTGCGAGTGATTACTTCAAGGGTTCTTTGAAAGTATTTCCGCTGATTTTCAGTCAGAACTTGTTCATTTTTCAGAAGCTAATGAACACACAACAGAAATAAAATAAAGATAAAAAACAGTTTAGTATTTTCACAAATACTGACGCTTAAAACGTACATGTAGATAATCACGTAAAAATTCCAGCACCGAAGACGAAACGTCATCGTAGTCGTGATTAAGAATATCCAGCATCAATGGTATTTTCGAATCAATGTATTCTTCTACCAACCCCTCCGTTGGGCGAATTGGTGTTTTTTTATTTTTAACAAGTTTGGAGTGGCTTTCCAACAATGTGCGCCCCATAGCATTGAGAATCTTTCCTAATTTTGATAAATAATCTGGATCAGAGCCATCCTGTTATAAAAATAATGTATCCCATAGGGATATAACTTTTTCTTGGGTTACTGTAATATAGTAAATAAATGGATAATTAATAATACGGGGTGGAGTATCGTACCGAAAATGCCTGCCATATTCCTGCATTGGTTAAAAATATACTAAAATTCTGAACAAGATCAATCTTGTTCGACGGGTCCATCCCTTTACAAATTATGTCATGAATACAATCTGCAGCATATTCACGATAGCTGTCCTGAGTTAAAAGATGGACTAGAACCGGAAGAAATCGATGATTAGCCACCAAATATACGTCGATCCATTGTATATATTTGCCGATAACTTGAAGGCACAGTCGAGTCACAATTGGGCTCTGCGTTTCAAAGGTAGTCTAAACCACGAATCAAAAACGAATTAGCAAACAGATGATAAATGATTTAAATGAAATCTTAAACTTTACCAAAATTCTTTCCCAGACATCCAATAGACCAAATATTTCGTCTGCTCTAATCGTATCTTTGATGACCCCGTTTCTCTGTAGCTCCGCATTAGTACGAGGAATGTCACGGTCAGCAATCTGCAATGGTAAACTAACTACTATCATCCTCTTAAAGCAAAACAACGAAGTTATTCATTTGGTCCACAGACTCAACCGTACCTCAGTATCAACAGCTATTAGGACACGAAGAAACTGATCAACGGCCACTGCGCCACAATCCAACGTTGACAATAAGTCCACAAAAAAACTTTTCCATCTGCCCGGATAATCTTGAACACAAATCAAAGCAATAATTTGTGCCACCTTATTTCGCAGATAAGTACTCGGTGCAGCAGCCTATGAAAAAAACGCTTTTACTTATCAATTTCAGATAAAAAAAAACAAGTACATTATTACTTGAAAACATAACTCTTTAATACCTGCAGTCTACTCCAACTACATAAGAAGTCCCTAAGGACAACCTGGTGTTCATGAGTCGAGCTTAGATAACGAGTTTTAACAAAATGCTCAATAACTTGAAAACAGAAGAATTGGACTTCCTCATTGCTGTAAAGTTTTGACGACAAAGTTTGAACACAAAGCTGCCATCCAGTTTCAGAGTTTTTCAGCAAATCAAAGTAGTTTATGGTCTAAAAGAAACAAAAAATAAATATAAACATCTTCCAATGTTCCAATCTTCAAATCTTCAAATACACATTTCCCAATCTCTTCAAAAGTCCCATAAAACCTCGACAACAGGCCGCGGCTTATGTAAAAAAAATTAGGCTTTAAAGCATGCTTAACATGGGAGAGATACCCCTACATAACATGTAAAGGATAGCATGCGGGTTAACACGGGCGGCCTATTGTGAAGATTTTGATTTTACGGTAATAAAACGAACCTTAGCCTGCTGCTCCGCACTTCCAGGAGTAGATGTCAAAATCTGGAGTATACTTTCGTCCATAATGTTACTCCCGCATCCCACCTCTCTACTCTACTACTCCTGTCCTGGTCTAGGTCAAAGGTCAAATCAAATACTGCCAACCTCCTTTCCTACTTTTAGTATTGGAAGGCCGCTACGAAATTCCCATAAAATACAAATATTACGGCCAAACTCTCTTAAAAACCCTTTTGTTCCTCTCCAATAGATTACCGTATTTCCTGGAATTACTCTCCTGGGGAGTTATTGTTTCGAAGCAAAAATTGGAAAAACTATTAAGATTGGGCTACTTTTAATTTTTAACACGGAAAGGATAGGGGGATTTTTAACAGGGGGAGTTATTTAGGGGGGGGGGGAGTAATAACCGGAAATACGGTAAATCATAATATCAGAGAATGAGAATAAATGCAAAACAAACCTGCAATAAAATAAGGCCGACCGGTCTGTTTTTGGATGAGCTAAGACATATCACAGCTCCTGTCATACAGGTCAGAGGTCAAGGGTCGTACAGGTCAGAGGTCACACGAGGTCAATAATTTACTAAAATAAGGTTCCAGATTGGAGGAGATATCCCTGAAAAATAAATCATAGGTCTGTTTTCTATTTTCTTAACTGTATGTGTGTAAGTTCTGTGCTCGTGCTATTTAATCTCACCCGCTCACCCATCAAAATCTCAACTTTCTCTCCTCTTCTTCCACTCTTCATTTCCATATATAGCAACACTAATTACCGCATATCCTCGAATAGAGACCCGGGCTACTACCATTTTTTCAGTTTTTTAAGGGTCAAATTTAACATACGACTAAATGGAGCTTACGGGGTTATTATAACGGTCGGCCACTATTCGATTCGAAGGGGGTCACTATTTGAGGGAGGGCACTATTCGAGGATATACGGTATACCATTACGGGATTCTATTTTCAGTCAAGGGTCAAAAGGTCAAAAAATGTACTATTTAGCTGTATACGGTACATGTAAGAAATGGCCTGCTGTCTCTTCCTAGATTATGTGGAAATAAACGAAGAACTCGGGATTTTTTAGTGACGCTGACTGACAGAAGGCTGGTACAAAAATTATAGCTCAATCTGTCTTGATTGATGAAGCAGGGGAAGGGGCCTTTTATTAGGTCTTGGATGACTTTTTATGTCTTTGGTGGTTGAATGCAATGAATGCCTGCCTTTTGTGCACTCGTGTAAAGCGTATTCGACTTCTTAAGCATACCATGCTGCATGGAATGTAGATAGCAACTTCAAGGATTTAAGGATTTAATTCTAGATTCTGGAATACGAAGGATTTTTGGCAAAATGATAAATAATAAAGAGAAGCTGACTAAAACTAAATGATGATTTACACAGGAGTGTCTTTCTTTAATTGGACCTTCACTACGGCGAGTCTCAAGTTGCCTCCGGTAGCATGAAGCGAAGCCCCCTTCCCCCTGGGGTCGTGTAGGTTTAACATTTCCCTGCATCTCATCAGTCATATTTCTTTGTAATTGGCTGAATGGTAATTGAATGGTCAAACTAAGTGGTCCGTCCTGATTTAGGAAGAGGGTTAGTGGGAAAGTTTTCGGAAATTACGGGAAGGTTGCACTTCAATCAAAGATGTTCCTGTTTTCCCATCTCACAAATGGGTAACTTTACTTTTTGAGGCAGCCTTGGGCTTTTGAATCGCTGTCTTGAAATAAAAACCAGCAGTAAGTTCGATAAAAATAAATTAACTAAAACTTCATGAACATCCAGGAGAAAGTTATTCTCAAAGCACCCCATTGTGGGGTTGATATTGCTTTAATACGATTAAATTATTAACTATAGAATTCATTTCAATAGTAACTAAGTTTGGTTAACATAAATTGCTTTTGTAAGTTCCCATTCGTCTAATATTTTGAGATTATTTCTGACGTACCGATAAGCATGAGCTCATTCCTACCAAAGTACCATTTTGCAAATTCAGGAGATTAACTACATGTAGGTCTAAGATATTCTATCTATTTTAGAATAGCTCATTTTTCAACTGACATCGCCAATGGAACCAACTCAGGGCAGCGTAGAAATCTGGGTTTCGAATCTACTCTCTCTTTCCTCCGTGTAGCTGAAGGTCATAAATCAAAGGGTTTACTTTTTACTTGACACGTGTAGGCGTAAAGTCCGCATTT
Organism: Hydroisotoma schaefferi; assembly: GCA_034682405.1. Taxonomy (NCBI): domain Eukaryota; kingdom Metazoa; phylum Arthropoda; class Collembola; order Entomobryomorpha; family Isotomidae; genus Hydroisotoma; species Hydroisotoma schaefferi. The sequence continues at coordinate 12,979 of JAQFZX010000111.1, forward strand.
GGAGAAAAGGCTAACTGTGACTGTCAACTGTGAAGAACTGAACACGGAATCCTTTGCATTGGAATTCGTTTTTTTTATTTACTAGGTATTTTAATATAATTTAATGAACTTGCTTTGCGAAAACCCCGAATTCTTGGAAATTAATTAAGTCACGATGACTGCTAAAGAAATGGCCAAGAACCTGAATAAAAGCCCGTTATGATACTTTTTTTTACGATTTTGAGACAGAGTGAGTTCGCTGTAGTCTGCTAATGCTGCTCTCGTCGAGCAGTAACAGCCTGGATGGAAGATTCCAATGGACTACATCAAAATAAATGTATTTTAAATAAATCCCAAAGCGGATTTGAAACTTCAGTAACATGCAATTTATTTGCATATCATCATCAGTCATCATAATTCATAAATCTGGCTGAGTAGTTTAACTTAATGAGTAGAATTCATTACTATTCCGGGCGATTATGGAAGGCCATAACCTTAATAGTGAAAGCAACAAGAAGTCCTTCCACTTTCCTCTTGTTCTTGTTACTAGTTGTAATGTATCGTTATGGGACTTTATCGCTCTATAAAAGGGTCAAATGTTGACGACTTTGGTGTGATACATTTCGCATTGAAAGGAAACAGTGTATTTGCCATTTTGGTCGGATATCATCCATACAGGTCGTTTAAAATACTCAAAACGCATTGGTTTAGACATCGTAGCATCGGTTTACGACTTGATAGCTCAATTTTCTCTCTCTCAAGGGAGTACCATTTTAGTTAACTGTCACGTCATTGTTGTACCGTCGTAAAATATTACGATTGAGAGATTGAAACTTGTATTTAGAGATGTGTATTCTTCCAAGAATAAAGGGGTAAGTTTGTCGAGAAAATGTAGCAGAGTGGTAGTGAAAAATAGTTGTAAGCGCATTTAAAGTTGACCAAATGTTTACACTTAGGTACTATATTTTCATGATACACTTTTCTACAAGTATGTGATATGGAAAACATGACTACCTTGGGTTGGTAGTGTTTCATTTAATTGACAGTGAATAATAATTATTAAAATCAACATCCATGTTTTCATCTGATAAATGCGTTTATTAAAAATAAAAATACAGGATGATCGAATAAGTCCAAGACCTTTTAGAAATAGTAATTAAAAAATAGCACTTCTATTGGACCCTTTCCCTAACCGCACTGTACTGATTTTTAAAACGAAATATATCGACTCAACAAGGGTGATAATCAGACATACACCTTGGGCTAAAATTTCCCATTACTGTCAGATTTTTTCCCTTTTTGCAGTATTGATTGATTGCTTTATTTATCGACTCTGCTTCCACAGAGCCACACTTTTCCAATATTTAGTGCTTTTAAATTAAAATTTCAGTATGGGAGAGCATGGAGTGAAAATTCTTGATTATAGTTTTGAGTGTTTAAGTTGGATTCTGCTCAGCCTTATTTATTGGCATAAAGCAGTTGGATAGATTGTGAATGATAAAGCGAGTTTTCACGTTGACAACACTCTTCAATACCTGTTGACTTGAAGCATTAAATACTTGACTTTCCTTGCTACAGAACGGAGTCTCAAAGAATGCATTGACTTTGTCTGATCTCTTGATTTCTCTCTCTCTCTCACTTTAACATCCTTTGGAGTTGTCTCACAGAAATTGTTAGATTAAGCCCAACAATAGCAATCCATCTTCTCACATATACGATTGAATACTGTCCATTATCATTGTGAAATAATTCATAGTGTGTAGGTTTCAAAAAGCAAGTAATCCAGGGACGTTTTGGTACCATTTAAAAAGATTGGAATTCTGAACAACGCATATATCCATCCACAGGTGAGTTTATCTACTTTTACTTTTACTATACGTTTTACACACGGTCATTAGTCCCTAGAAATGAGGAATATAAGGTGTCAAGTATCGTTAAAACGAAAGTAAAAAAAATACCTTAAATCAATCATGAATTAAACTGATTAAAAGTCCAACAAAAAATTTGAATTAAGCCTTAAATGGTCATTTAAAATATTATGGTCACTTGCGACTAATGTGGATTTTATTCTTACATTAGGCAGATAAGCCCATGTTATGAAATATGAGATTATTAACGCTAAGGAAAGGCCTACAAACAGTAGCTGCAACGCGTCGCAACTGGCGTTTTACGCTAGTTTTAACTCTAATCATCACTCAGTTGCTTCCATCCCATAAATCTATGAGTTATGCAGAAACCGTTTATGTGCCCTAATTGAACTTCAACTTTGACCGGAGGCCGGAGGAATCCATCGATACATACCCTGTAGTACTTCAATTTGTATAGTTGAAATCATTAATGCACCCTACGAAAAAGTTCCCCAACGCAAATAATAATTATAGGCCTTCCACCGGTTCTCCCCTTTTTTCCTTTCCTCTCTTCCCCCGCCCCCCAAGTGTCATTATCCGATACGCTAATGATGATGTGCTGATATGCAAAGATACGCTGTAAATACAAGAAGCTTAGAAAAATATGTAAAATTTCGAGCTCAAGGCTTTCGACCTTAAAAAATTTCGAAAACTTCAAACTGCTGCCTTTAAATCAATTGACTTTCGAACTGTTGACACCGAACCCACTTAGGTGATCTTTTTAAGATTCCAAACGCACACAGGTAAAAGTTTGTGAGCAGATAACCTCTTACCTCAAGGGATCATTTAACCCCTTAGGATCGCCAAGTTTTTTCGTATTGTGTAGTCAACATGAAGTGTTCATCCATCATAATTGGTTTGGTCATGTCTAGAGTATATAATTTTGGTAAAGCATGACATGGAAGGTATAACTTTTGGAAAATTCATAACTTGGGAACCAGGCCTGCTTTTTATTCCAAATTCCACTGCATGATAGCTTTAGGGTCATGTACTAAGGGGCTCAGAGGCATAGCGAATGTTTCATGCTATTTTACCAAAAAGACACGCATAATTCATTCATAATTTTCATGAAAACTCAACTACTCAACCTGAAGTATTTCATGGGTTCATGGCCTCAGTTAAGCCGTATGCTCAATCAGAATTACATCAGCGAGGGCTAATGAAATAAGCGGAATAAAGTGGCATAAATAAATCAACAGGTAGTTTTTTAAAAATCCCCTAAAGAATTTCTAGAATGCAATCAAGGTCCAATTCATCTGCTTTGGATTTTGTTTCTTAGAACATGGATGGATGGAATCCTAGATACATGGTATGCATGCAATGTGGATAGGAGTGTCACCCCATACACTCTTAAAAAACGTACCGAAGAAAGGTTGCATATCTACAGGTAGCAGAGGCTGGTTTGATGAGTTGCAAAAAGTAATCTTTCTCGATGAAGTTATAATAAAAATTGACACATTTTAGACAAAGCGATAGACAAAGACATTTTTAACCAAGAACGGTCTGTAATCTGTATGTAACCGTCCGTCATGCTAAAAGTCTTAAAATCAGACAGGTAACTATATCATCGTTCTCAGGTTTCCCCTTCCGTATAAAAAAGGAGACAAGGGAGTTAGCAAGTCAAAAGGAGAAAGATATATAAAGATTTTATGCATAGGTTCGGAATAATGGGTGAAAGTTTATGACTTGACTTGATTGCATTAAAATAGTGATGATTATGGTTAGAAATGGCTTCATTCGGCTTAGTAACACTAACCAAACCAGCCTTTGTTAAAAATGTCTAAAACGTAACTGAAGGAGTTTACAATTGGCGTGGTTAAATATATCTGGTTAGATTGATTTGTACCTTTGTCTTGTTGATTGGTTTTTGTATTGTAAAAGCAAAGTTTAAAAAGTTGTAAAAGAGATGAATCGAGTAAATGAGAGCACATTCAAGTGGAAAGCAATTATAAAGCTAGTCGTTTAGTCTGAGAACCTTCAACATTATTAGCTCCAAAACTAAAAATAGGAATATAACAAGCTACGAGTTCGTCTGACTTTCAAAAGAAGCAATCTGACATTGGCTGTGGATTTGGATTCATTACTATGCATGATACCTTGAATTGAATGCATAATTCATTATGGGAAAAAAAGTGTAAAACACCGTCTTCTCCCCGTTCCAATTCCACCCCTTCTGCATTTTTCATTTCAGAAAGGTTAATTTCTGCATTTTTTATTTCAGAAAGGTTAATTTTTAAATATGGTAAATGGTTAGGCAATGCCAATATGTCAACTTTCATGGAGTTGAAGTCAACCTTCGCCGTAATTACTGTCAACTGTCTGTACCTTTTTGATTGATATAGTTTTGTTATTACGTGCCGTACCGTTCTCATATTGTTACAAATAACAATCTCCCTTAGGTGAAACTTACATTTAACCACTGCTCTGCTGATAATGCGGTCAAGAGTCAGATTAAAAAAGTATGCAAAACTTGTTCGTAATTAACTGAAAACTTTGAAATAAGTCAACAAATACAAAAACCATTTCTTCTTTTGATCTTAATTGAAAAATGTAAAATGCTTCCATTCTGAATTCTTGCCAAAGCAGCCCCTAACGATTCCTTTCTTTCCAAGTATATATAATGCCAAATGTACCATTATTATAGTTTTATTTTTGACCTCTTCGAGTCTAGCTTAATTTCCACATCCAACTAAATAACTACTGCTTATGCTCTATCTTGTCAAACTCAGATTACAACAGAACCCCCCCTCCCCTTCCTTTCAGAAAACAGGGCTTTCGATGATTAGATTTGTTTTTAAATCGGCGTTACTATTAAAGGAAGCAACTGCCCTCCATTCTTGACTTAACTCAATTATCTTAGAAGTGTGCTGCGTCAGCCAGCGTATTGTAACTAAAGGAAGAATAGATGAGGTTGTGAAGCTGGGTGGGGCTGCTCCTCTGTCTGCGAATGCTATTCTTGTTTTTATTGTTATCGAAATGTCAGAAAGTATAGGGCCTTTCTTAGTGCATTTATTGTCCACAAACCAATTCCACAAACCCACGTACCACTTTCTTTTTTTTACATTCCATATTAAATTAAACGTCTTCCGAACCCACACAACCTTTCGCTATTTTTGTGTCTTTCCTAATTTCTTTCTCAACCGAGGAAAGCAAGTGAAGGAAACGACGAAGAGTGAACGGAAGGAAGGTGGCCTTTTCATAGCAAACATGGGTCCTTCTTTCTCTAACTTTCTCTCCAACTTTCTAAATCTTTACCTCAGTTGTTGGCTTGTTCTTAATAGATAAGAACCAATAAACCTCTCTTTGGGAACATTCTTCTAACAGCAATAATTTATTGGCCGAGTATTTATCTTATTTTTTCTAATCATACAGTCAAGAACGGCACGCGGTCCCAGGGTACTCGTAGTAAAAAGTTCCTAAACCATATCCTTTACTTTTGTAAAATTGCATGCATTTTTTACGTGTTGCTTGCTCTTAACAACGACAAATCTGTTGTTCCTTTAGAAATGAGCATAGCATAAGGATTAAAAGGTACTAATTATCTTGTACTCCATGGCAGTAAGAAGGATAGGAAATAAGGCAAGCATGGGCTGTAGCTGTAGCTAGGATTCGCAGCTCTACTACTAAGATGTTGATTAAGTACGCACTGAACAACTTTAGGTCATTCATGCGAGTCTATGCATAAATATTATCAATGTACACCTTACGTAAGCGTTTATGTTTTAATTTACACAACTACATGTTATGGCGTTTTAAAGATATGACGTGGATCGTACCACGATGGAACCTTTTTTCATGCGACAGAAGAATTAGTAGTTTTAGTACCTTACGTATGCATAACTGATCATTTCTTTTTGCTCCGTAGGCCTTCTGGCTGTATATTTTTAAAACTTAAACTGTAATACTTGCCGTAAACTTTATATGATTCTATGAATGGGTTTTCTTTTTTTTTTAATTTAATGAACTCATGATAAAAGAACTTTCACTGTCATAGTTTAATATTATGTCTAGTGTCTTCCTTGTAGCTCGTGCTCTTGTACTAATTAATTACAAATACAAAATGCAACCACAGAGACAGTTTGTGCTGTTGGTCTACTTTTAGAAAAGTGGTTTCATGCTTGCATGCAACCTATATTTAGCTAATTAGTAAACCACAGTACAGTGCTTTTTTCTTGATTCACTTCATATTCTTCCAAAAAGCGAACTCTCAATTAGTTTAACTTTGAGGTTGTACTGGATTGGATTTACATGTTGATGACTAAATGAGTTGGCTGTGAGTGTGAAGGGTTTTATTTAAAACCACCTAAAGCGTATATTAAAATGGATACATTTCCTGTTTTCTAGACTAAAATTCGGTAATATATCAAATAATCTCGCTTGGATCTCGTTTTTTTGGAGGACATCGGCATTTTTTTGAACTTCAGGATGGTGAAGTTTTGGACCGTTCTGTGCATATTAATTTTGTATTCAACGCTGACAGCTCTTTCTCTGCCACTCGTGATGTAAGTCTTAAAATACATTGATAATCGTTTCTAAATTTCTATTGCTACATATTTAGCTTCTAAAATTTACCACTTACTTGTGATTGCCAGTTACTTGCCATTAAATCTATAGTTTACGGTTTACTGTCCATGAATTCTCAGCGAATGCATTTTTTCAGGCAAAAGCGGCAATCTGATCAGAGAATAGCAGAGTTGGAGACGTTACTGGCCTTGCAAAGATATGGAAACGCCAATGGACATTTTAAAACGGTAGGAAAGCATACACCTGGATTTGGACTCATAGACTTCAACTTGATGTAAGGAAATTCAACCAAACTTTATCCCAACTCCCAACTCATGAGATATTTAGCGTTCTACACGACTGAATGCTCGTGAAATGCCCAATACCGTATTGCCCGTTTTAATGCCCCTGGGAGATTTCCCCTCCCTGTATTATGATCAGTGTAGTTTCGAACATTTAGTTCCAACTACCAACATTTATGTTCCCTTATTTCATGACCGCAAGGTAGATAAACCATAGTTTCTTATTTTCTTTGATGTGTAGAGGGAGAAGGAAAAAGTCAAGCGGAGCTGGAATATATGCTGCGGAAGAACGCATGATGCTGCCATCATTACCGTGGCCACTTAAATGGTTCTCAACTGCGTCCATGCACAAACCAAAAGCCATCAGAGTTTTGACGTCAAACCCAAACATCCGTGCTAAAAATAGCGATACGTAATAAAAAAAACTAAACTGGAAATGGATTTTAATGACATGCCGTTTTGCTTTTCTTTTTATTTCTCTTTTGCTATTTTCGGAATTGTAAAATTATAGAGAAGTTTTAAATTTCGGTAAGCATCTTCTGCTTAGTGTCTGTAAGATAGCCTCCCCGAGCCTATAAATTCCAAAGTACCTGTTCTTCCCATGTTAGATCCTTTGTCCTATGATGGTATTTCATGTTCCGATAATATCCTAAGGAAAGACTGAGGCCGATGTCCATACTACGGGTCCTGTTTAGTGGTATTGGCTTGAACGTAACGTTAATAATAATAACGCGGAGTAAAGATTTAGCAAATTTTTAAGTTACTGTTAGTTTTAAGTTTTGAGGGAAGGACTCTGTCTATCAAGCTGTGGAAAGGATGCAAGTACAATAGGGCAGTAATTGGCATAGCTATTTTGCTGACTTTAAGATTTCAGTTTAATTTAGGTTATAGTATGTCCATTTCTGTTAGTTCTGGTTGGGCTAAGCTGTAGAAATGGCTGATTTTTGTAAAATTTATTGTATTTATGTATTATTCGAAGAAAGCTGATAATAGACGCTGGTAACGGATGATGTGATTAATGCATTAGTTAAGAAAATATTAGGATGTTTCGATGTAATTACTTGCTACCTCATATAATTTTAAACAAATTAAAAGATGAGTTTGAAAAACTATTTGTGTTCAATGGCTTTGTAATCTTTGATTAGGCCAAACCAGCTTATTACACGCAAATGAGCGACGGACTTGTCATAGTTATAAAAGAAGTAACCGTATTCCTATTTAGCAGAATCTACAAATCTGAATTAATTATCAATGCCGATTCAATATTTCATACGAAATCAGTCAAATATACATACTTTTAAGCATGAAAACCACGGAAGTATGAAAGGTTTAAACTGACTAGAATGCAATGATGGTATCAAAACAACCCAGAGTAAGATATTATCAAGATATCAGTTTATTTCAAAACTTATGATAAGAGTTGCTCAAACAGCTTCTTGAACAGGTGGCTCATAGTCATCTGGCTTATCTACTTTTTCACCAGTTTCCTCAGTGCCTCCTTTACCTCCATCACCGTGCATTTCCAGAAGTTTTGACAGATCGAATCGGGGCTTCTTCAAAACTTTCACCTAGCAAACAAAAAGATTTTGGAATAACATACAGCCGTACCAATATTTCAAAGCAACATAATACGAGACCCCTTTCATCTTACTTTTCGAATGTAAACGTCGTGAAGAGGGTAAATTGCATGGCAGACTTTCTCGATATCCTTAGAAATTGAGTCCGGAATAAGCTTATTAACCACCTCTTTCATGTCGTTTGCAGAAACCTCCTTATTGATGATGTCGACCATCTTCTTACGAATAGCTTTAACCTAAAAATAAATGTCAGAATATGAATTATCAATTTTCATTTCATTATACGACCTCAGATTTATGTGCATCTATGGATATAATATTACTTGCGTGTGCTGAGCGTAGCAAGTCTTCTTCTTGGAGTTCTGATCCTTATGAGTATATCCAATACAGAATACTCTAAGTAAATACCCATCCGTAGTTTTGACATCAGTAGTAGCTTCAATAAGCGTCTGCCATTTCTTAACCATAGATCGGAGTTTATCAGTGGTCAGGTTCATACCGTGGAAATTCGTCAGCACATTGTGTCCCTGAACATCTTCAGAAATCAGTTTGAACTTGCGGAAAGACCTCTCGGCATCATTATCGTTTTGCAAGTCAGCCAACGAAACTTCGAAGACACGCCCTTTAAGACCCTCAGAGGCGATTTCTAAAAACATCAAAGTTAAAATTACTAAATATCCTTCATAAACCTTAAACTATTTATTATTTTAAAAAACTCACTAGTCCCCTGAGTCCTATTTACGAGAGTTTTCCCGACTTGCCGCACTTTAAAGATGGACGGAGCTTTCACATCGTACCAGTCCTTCCTCGTGAATGGATCAATGCTGTAAATTAAATTGAAAAATGTCAATTTTACTACAAAAAGCTTAAAGTCCCATCCATATCCAAACTCTCCGTATCATCCCCGTGTATTATTTATTATCTCCTTTCTCTCGAATCAAAGTGTACACCAGTTTATGTATTTCGATTCCAAAAATATATTCCCCTTTTAATATAAAAAAGCTATAGATCTCACAAAAACCTCTCAGCCAATTTACAGTAACAAACAACTGAATTAAGCACAGACCCTCACCACAACTTAAAGCCGGCCGAAGCCACCCTTATAACTACCATAATTCCCTGTATATAAACCGCAGTTTAACTACAACAGCATATTTAACATGGGAGAGACACCCCCATATAACAAGGGAAGGATAGCATGCGGCTTAATAAACGTGTGCGGCCTATCTACAAGGAATTACGGTTATTACAAATTCGTTACAAAAACACCAAAAAACCCAAAAACCCACCCAGTTACGAAAAAAGTATAGAAACACTCTAAAACCCCAAGATTTAAACAAATTTCTGACAACACCGGAACTGAAATTAGAAAATTTTTTTTTCCAAAACTTACATCTTCTTCTTGGCTCCCTTCTTTCCTCCCTTACTGAGCCCCTTATTCTTTCCCACAGCCATAGTTCCTCAAACCCTCCTTCCCCCTTTCCAAATCTATTAATTAATTTCTGAAATATATGAATAAATCCTTCAAAATCCTACTACTCCTGGTGGTTCTGGTCCGGTCGTAGTGAAAAAGAGCAAGTAAGTGGTGAGCAGTCGGCAGTCTGCACGCCGTTCAGTTCAGAATATGGATGGATTTTGGAGGTTATGGGGCCGAATTGGCCAGATGGCAGGCAGCTCTACTCTTCACTCTCAATTATTCCGCTAGGATGAAACACTCATCCACTTATCATTCTCAAACCTCAATCCAACTGTGTTGTGTTCTCAAAATGAGGAGAAATGGACACCGGTTTAAATATTTTGTAGATATTTGTTTGGATTTATTTATTTATATTTGGTTAAAATAGAGTTCGACATTTGGGAGATTTATTGGGGATTTTTACGTCATTTTTTTTTTTATAAAATTAGGATTTTCTTGATGGTAAAATAAAGTAACTTTTTGTAAAAGTAGTAAAGGGGTGTTTTATGGTTGCTGGGGTGAGTTGAGTTGATTTAAGATAATCCAATGTTCATCGCCTCAGTTCATGTCAGGTTTGGACAGGGCTGTGCATAAATGAACGGATGAAAGAAAGAAAGTAAAAAAAACTAAGTTTTAAAATTAAAATTTAAAATTAAATCCACAATTACGGAACATTTGTAAGCTGTTGTGGAATAAAACCGAAATTACGAAACTTTCTTTTAAAAATAACAAGGATTTAAGTTCTCATTATTGGTATTTTGTGTTTTGGAATGTGGACAAAGACAAAGGGCCGGCAGGCGGCGTGGAAAAGTTTGAAGTAAAAGCCGAGCACATGTAGATGTAATTCCTTCGAGTCGACTCGAATTGATTGAAATACTACAGCCAGTCCACTCAGTTATTAGGAGCGAAAGAGAGTGGTTGTGGATTAGAAAAAACGCAGTTGTAAAACCGGAGACCGAGAAACAAAACATTATTGATTGACCTTAAAAAACTGACCTTTGACCTCCATAATTTAAAAAACAAAAGGCGTCTTACAAAATGGAGTTTGATGACGACGAGGAATGTGAGAGTGGATTTTCCGAGCAAACTGAAATAATTGATGGGTACAACTTTCGGTTAGTTTCGCTTCGTTTTTTTCTCTACAACTTTTATTTAAAATTTGTCCTATTCTTTTGATTAATTTTAAGGCATTTTATGAGTTAGTCTTGACTCATGACAAATATATGATTTTGAGATGTTGTTTAGGGAGCTTATTGAAACCGGATCAACGAATTTTATGGTTCCCGAAGCCCCGGAAGACATCAACTTTGAGAAACTTATGCGAAAGAATGAAAAGATTACCGTGCAAACTTTTGAGGACCCCTTTTTCAAACTTAATTCTACAATAACTTATCCTGCAAGAGATAGACATGGGAAAGTGATTTCTGAGTTTGATGGGGATTACAACAACTTTGACAACTTTTCAAAAGTTATGGAAAATATCACCAAGGATGGCGGACTGAAGAAATATGTAGGAATAACTCTCTTAATAATCACATTTTTCACGTTTCTTTCATGATTAATCATAACTTCATCAAGGCGTAAGGCTGTAACACAGCCTCAGTTATGGCTACCTGTTACCTTATAGATTTGACCAATTATTTGATTCAATAGCAACTCAATTTATTTTTTAGAAAAGGAAAGCGATAAACGCGATGCTGGACATTTTTTTACTCACAAATATTGTTTCCGCAGATAATGCATCCTGGAATGGGTGAAGATGTACAACCAGGACAAATCGTGTACATCATCTATTACGTGAACGTTGAAAATGAGGAAACTCCAGTGGACAACAGTAATCATCATGTGGTCAGAGGACGTAAAGGGGAACCCTTTCGCCTGAAAGTTGGTGCTGGAGAGGTCATACCGGTCATTGACTTGGGTGTTGCTAGCATGCAGTGTGGGGAGACTGCAAAGTTTCTGGCGGAGCCGCAGTATGCTTATGGAGTATTAGGATGCATGCCTCGCATTCCTCCTAGTAAGCGTTAAGCTTAATGATACAAATGCAATCTTAGTTATTATTTTGGTGATATGACCTTAATAGGTGTTATCAATTTTATTTTATTACTAATAGATTCACGGGCTTTGGTCACCATCAGAGTGGTGGAAATTGTGGATGGTTCTGTGAAACTTGACATAGCTCAAATGACGACAGATGAAAGACACAAATTAACATTTAATGAATTGTACAAAGGTGTCATCGAATTAAAACGCTTCGGCGCGGATGCTTTTAAGAGTGAGGAGTATTCTTCTGCCAAGAAGCAGTAAGCATTATTTCATATTAACTTTATTTCTGGAGTGTTATGAAGTAATGGTTGATTTTTAATAAATAACTTATCTCTGTTTTTTTATGAAAGGTATAAAGTTGCTCTTAGCGTGGCGGATGATCTGCTTTCGCCAGTTGATGCTGAGCACAAAATGAAACTGGAAATTAAGTACACATTATTGGTCAACATTGCTCAGTGTTCACTTAAATTGGAAAGGTATAGTTCCGCCAAGGCGTACTGTGAAATGGCAATTGCTCTTCCTTTGCCTCGTACGCTTAAGTTGAAAGCTTACTTCAGGTACTAGAATCCTATGCATCCTTTAGCTTTAGGCAACTGATTTATTCCATGTTGTATGCAGCCTAAGTAAATTAGCTTAGGATCTGTCAGATACCTATTCAAGTTGAGGTCGGATGCATGTTCCGAACAATATTTAAGTTAGGATAACTCGATAGTTAAGGGTTTTAATTTCAATTAACCAACGCTAATATATTACAATATAAAACATTATAGACTCGCCTCAGCTTTTTATGAACTTGGAAGAATTGATGAGGCAAAGAAAAACGTCGACATGGCCAATGCACTTCGTCCCAACCAGGAAGACATCAAGGAGTTATTAAATAAGGTAACAACTATCAGTGAAAACATTTGTTGTAAACAGTTACCGTCAGGAAAATACCCTTATTTATAATGGATTTATTTTGCTCTATACTAGATTAATGACAAAATATTGAAGGATCGTGAGGAAGAAAAGCAGTTGGCCGTGAAGTTAATGTCAGATATGCAAATCAAAGAGTAAACTGAATTCTGGTTGCTTATCTCTTATCTTCAGGTTCTAGGATGAACTAATTCTAAAATTAAATATGAAACCTGAAGTTTGAGCCACTTAGTCATCAAATCATCATTCATCATAAAGAATGATCCATTAATATTTTTGGTACAACGTCTTTTTATTAATTTCTGTATTTATATTCATGAGCGAGCGTTTCGTATATCGTCAAGTTTCTGAATGTAATTTCGATTATTATAGTCTTCGAAGTGAGTGCTTTTTTGTTCTTCGTAATCGCTAACTTATCAAACGAAACATATTTCGTTAGACATTATAATTAACTGTATTTGACCGGTTGACATTATTGTTTTGATACTGAACCTACCAGCCAACCTGCCACACATCTACTGTTCTAGATGGACTGATTTTGAATCTCAACCAGCTTTCAATACTACAGTATTGAAGCAGGCTTTCCAATAAAATATTAATGAAATGTTACCAGTGCAATAAACTATGATATCTACAATAATAATACTGTATCAAATCTCATAATTTCCGCACATGCCTAACTTACGTATACAACTTTCACATACAAAAGCAGTCTCCAATGTTCACTCCTGCAAAGAAAATCCAGCAAGAAAATTTGTTTAATTTTAGCTAGGTTCTAGTTCTGCTTACTTAACTAGTTTTTAGTAGTTAAGTGTTTTTATTCAGACCGTAAAATAGATCACAATAACTTCAAACTTCAACATACCGAGCATGAAACCCCTAAAAACAGGAAATAAACCAATATAACCAGCGATACTAGGCTCCCAACCCTCGCACCTTCGTGGTTCTGTTTTATGACCTTGCTCACTACCAATAATGACCCTAGAGGCAATAATAATGACATGGCAGCTAGAGCTAGACCGTCGTCGTAGGATATATTGTTAATTTAGTTCGCTTTGTTTGGTACAATTGAACCACAACCCACCGGATAGCCAAACTAATCATCGATAACCACTTATCCAGGTCCAACTACCAAATCGATGACCAACGTCAACGTCAACGTCAACTGTACCCATTGGAAAGAAGACGTCGCGTCATGTCGTCAGTCACTTTGTGCTTTGAGAATGTCGTCCTTTGTTCTCTTGACGGAGTCACAAGATCATCCTAATTGATTTATATTCATTTCCAGGCGGCAAGTTTGGGATATTAGATAAATAATAACTTTAAAAAATAAATTGTCAGGTTGAGTCAGCTAAGACTAGAGAGATGATCTTATCATCGGTCCTCGGATAAGCCCACCTCGTCCAAAGATAAGACGACCCTTTGCCTTAAATTAACCAAAAAGAGTTCACTTCCGCTAAGGATAAGGAGGAAGGAAGTCATAGTCAAGCCAGTCGTACTAAAACGAAACCAAAATATCTATAACTTCAGATTTCAGATCAGAAAGAATCAGAATTTTACCCAAAGTAAGTACAGTTTTTCTATTAATTATTTGTCGAAAAGCACTAAACTTCTATCCTGCTTGTCAGAAAGTGAAGGAATTATAATTTAGAAATGTTATATTTCTGTTAATAATATCCATCATCAATTAGTTCTATATTTCTATTGTACTCAGGGCCAGGGCGTTTGTGGTTCTGCCAATTTAGGCTGACCATTTTTTTACGTTATTAAAATCCATTAAAAAAACGGTACAATAGGGCCAGAAATCGGTCATTTTATTTAGTATACAGATACACCACACCCAAAGAAAGACCAATGCTTAGTTGGTCAAAGGAAAGCGGAAAAACGGGACGATCCCGTAAAAAACGGGGGACGGATGGTCAGCCTAAGTAGGAAATAAAACGGTAGTAGTGAATTAACAAAAACTAATTATGTTTTGGTTTGGATTACTTTCAGGTATGGATTTAAGGGATGCTGGATTTAATGCCAAAGGCGAAAACATGAAACTGAAGAATGGATTAATGACGGGACGCTACTCCGGGGGCCATGCTCCATGTTTTAATCTCTAGATTAAAATAAACGTGTTTAGCTTTATTAAAATGTATTGTTTAACGTACAACTCAAGGAGGTATGTTAGATTGTTGAAATCCTGTTTCCATGTTCAAATTTAAGTTTCAACATTGAAAATGAACGTCGAGAGAATTTCACAAGATTTCAATCCGAGGTGAGCCTTTTTCTTGGGGTTTTTAAAGTGTTGGGGAAAATGTATTTCAGTTATTTAACTAACTACTTGTTTTGATTTGGACAGCAAATTCCTGGTGTACAGTTGCTTGTTTGTTTTCACAATTCTGCTGGCTCTTCGTCAGGATGGGACAATACTCTGGAGCTATTGGGTAGTATTTACGCCAATATGGATTTGGAAATTTATGGTGGTGTTTGGAGCGGCTGTAGGAAGTATAATTTGGTGGAGGCATCCCCACTATCGGTGACCTTTGTTAAACTATGAATTTTAAAAAATCACATCGTACTGCAAGTATTTATTTAAGAGGTTCAGAAACACATTTTATTTCCACCTTATGTAGAATCGAGGGGGAGGCCTACATTCAGTACAAAGCGATGATAATCACATTAGCCCTGCATTTACTTTTACTTATGTTTGAACTTCTTGTCTGTGATAATCTGGAATCACAATCACAGCGTCATTTCTGGATATTGGTTTTTATCCCTTTAATTTTTATATCCATCATATCCATAGCCATTTGCATATGGGCTGTCAAGAACGACCGTTCATTCGATGTAAGGACGTGTCTTTAAACAAATAATATTATTAGCTTTGATGTTTTTTCTCTCATTTGGCTGTTTCAGAGGGTTATTCTTATTATTGACATTTTTTGATCCCTTCAGCTGGAACTTTTTTGTTCAGTGAACATCCTACAATTTATATTCCTGTCTTTACGTTTGGATAACTTTATCCTTTGGGAATGGGAAGTTGTATTTGTTCCCCTATGGATTCTCCTATGCGTCTCTCTTGTTGGTGTACTGTATAGTATTATATTTGCTGGGATAATTTTTCGGGCTCCTCAAGTCAATCAGGAACAAAGAAGAAACTCCACTAGTGCTGCAATTGGTTATACATTCTTAGTAGTTCCAATTCTAGTTTTTCAGGTTAGAAATTATATTTTACAAAAACAATGAATCATGCATCCGGAAACTTTGAAGAAAATGAAGTATTATGTTCGGCGTTTCAGGTACTCCTGACTAATAAGTTAGACGGAGACATCAAAATCAGTTATGTTGCCGTTGTATCACCGTTATGTCTTACATTTGTGCAGTTAGTACTTATGTCGTTTAGCAATAAAAGAGGGAACAAATGTAAGTCTATGAAAATTACTAGAACATTTACAACTTTTATTCCTTTTTTAATGTTTAAATATTGGACTTCAGGGTGGTTTGGGATAAGAAAAACGTTCTGTCACTTTGTTCTGGACATATGCCCGTGCTTCCAAGAATATTGCAATATATCATTTACTGTTCAAACCGAAGACGATACTACTGGTGATGATCCTGGAGCCCAAAATTTGCCACCTACAGCGAAGACCGCAATTAAAATTTCTTCAAAATTAAACTCCAAGCCAACTGTGCCAATAGTCTCGATTGATATACCTGACTGATGATATGCTAGAAATAGATACCGGTTAAAAAACTCATACTAAAGCTTTTTGATAGTTTTAATCTTACACTTCCTGTGCAACCAGTCTACATTTCTGAACATGCAATAATGCCATATTCATGGAGTGAAGCATACTTTGTAATAAAGTAGTAAATAATTTCCCGGCTGGCTGATCGCTTTTTTATGTGGGGTTTTAGAAATCGATTTACTTCTAAAACTTTCAGCCATAGGTTTTTTCATTTTTGGGCAATTATTAAAGCCCGAGTGGAACTATCCTGGAAATATGGCATCTACGTTTGCCGTTTTTCTTTTACATTACAAAGCTCTTCATTTCATAAGATCAGAAATAGTTTTGACCATGCAAAATTAAACTATTTTGAAAAGCATTATAATCCGGTTAAAGATGATATTGGAGCTCCGAGAATACTAACTAACTCTATTGTAAATGGCCATGGAGGTTCAAAAAATATTTGCAAAAATACTGTAAACTTTGAGTGGCTTCCGTTGCCGTAGTTGTGTACAGTTCCGATGGAACACTTAAAATATAAACTTTTCGCTTATGTTAAAAAGTCCACTAAACTGATATGGTTAGTTTCCAGTTGAAACTTTATCGTACACATCATATCGATCACATTTTCGTTAAAATAACTTACTACTACGCAGCGCAATTATTTTATAACCATTTATGATTCATCAATGTATTGTAATGAGGAGAGAGGCTAATAAAACATACCAACATCAACATCATGAAGAGGAAATACAGTTTTCGAATTATTTTCATTCAAACTAAATAAAAAGCTATAGTAGTGCAGAGTCATCTCATCAGTCATTCCATTCTTTCAATACTATGCAAATCAATATCAATTCATTTAATTTTTATGCAGACAAAGGGTCATTTTAGAATCAGGGAAACGAAGGCCTCTGCTTGGGAGTGGTGCACTGCAAGGGATAATCAGGTCATTTATTGTTAGCAAATCTCACATATACCTTGCAAAATTACCTAGTTCGAAGGCTTTACTGACTCTGTGGGGGCCAAATGAGCTTTAACACTAATCCTTCCACCCTGACCGTTCCCCTGAAATAAATCCTACGGGGGGACTAGCCCTTTTGTAATACTTCCTCAGGGAAATGCCAACCAGTTATATAGGAAGGCTGATCAGTTTTAGTGATCCCAAAGGGTGATAAGCCCAAGCCCTTCGGCTTCTGTGAAATTGAGTACTACTTTATACTCTTCTATCCACCTACGAAGACCTCAGTACACAAACTCTTTCCGTTAGACGTGCTAGAATACAACAATAGTTACACGGACTGAAGAACGATAAAGGGGGTCAACGCGCGCGCCGCGCTGTTGGGTTATCTGGCGTTGGATAAGTATGGAAAGTTTGTAACCGGTTCGTTTAGTTATCACAATGTTAGGTAGCTTATCGTAAAGCGTGCGTGGTCTTTAAGCAAATCAACGGGGTGGTCGCCCAGACCACCCGCAGTGTACCCAAGCTTTCCCAGCCAGGCATTTAGCATTATAGCTTGTTTAGAAGTAGAATGCCAGTAATACTAAATGTTTCTAGTCTCCAATCTCCATCTCCATTCTGTTGTAGTTCTCAGATTAATTAATTAAGACGAAGACCTTCATCCCAGCTAATTAGACAGTGTTAAGTTGGTAAATTGAGGCTGACCAAACGTCCCGTTTTACCAGATTTCTTTTTTCTACTTTTACCAGTTTTTAAGCATGGGTCTTACGGGTGTATTCTAGATAAGCCATAGGCGCAACCACAAGGGGGTGCCAGGGAGGGGGTACAAACAAACAGCATTAAAGGATAGGAGGGGGTGTGGCTGGCAGGGCAGAGCCCCTTCCACCGAAGCTAAAATGACCAATTTTAATCCCTGTCCAATTTATTCTACATTTTATCAATTGAAAAAATCCCCAACCTAGTTACCTCTTAAAATATTGATAACTATCATAAATAAAAATCATGTAAAAAGGGCAGTTAGTAACTGACAATTGACAATCCACTTTACATATTCCAGACCCAGAGTCCCAGCAACCAACACCTCAACCTCCAAACCAACAACCTTGGTCCTTATCATCACTAAAATGATAACCCCATCTTCCTTACAAAAAAACCCACCCATCAACCCAAAAGCCACCCCTTCTTCAAGTTCATCACTCTCAGGCAGGACGGCCTCTCCAAACTCCAGAAACATACAAACCTCCGACAACTACTGCTACAAACCACCCAAACCCGACCCTCCTCCCACCGGTTTAAAACGACAAAAAACACCCAAATCATAAAAAAAATATCATAATTATGAGATAATCATAATATCCTTGTTTTCTTGTAGGAGATTTTATGAAAAAAAGAATAAAAAGAACGGGGAAATAATGAATGAATAAAAGGGTAGTAAAAAAGTGGTGAAGTAGAGCTCCCTCTAGTACGAGTTGGTAGTTGACTGAAAGTGGATGACATCCTATATCCTGTGTGGTGGTGGTGGTGGTGGTGGTGGTGGTTCCCAACCAAATGCTACATCTTCACCACCAAAGTATCCTTCACCAGCCACCTATTTATTTCCCTAAACTAAAAAGCCCAACTAACTCTCCAAACACAAATACCATTCTGACCACTAATTATAAAAATATACCACCAATTTGAATAAATCTTAGTTTTAATTAATTATAAAAAAAAGGTATAAAAAAAACCCTCCCAACTTCCAATCCAAATCCCCCTTTCGTCTGACCGTCCGAAGGAAGGTAGGGATATGAGAGCTGTACCTTTGAAAGGTAAACATCCGAAGGTTATTTATTTATTGGGGCTAGGAATAGGAACTGCATTATTTAATTTATGAGGAATTTAATACAGTTTGATTGGGTTATCTTGCCCATTTTCCAGATAAGAACAAGGACTTACTTCTAATGAAAGCGGAATGGGCGGGTGGTGAATTGGATTATATTAAAATATAAGGCAGGAAGAAGAAGGAGTTAAAAGTGGGAGGAAGGTGGATAGGAGGATTGGTTTTTGGAAATCTGATGGGAATTGTCTCCAGCGTTTCGTTTCCATTTCTAATCCACACGACCTTGTCAAGTTTATTTCGGTCGTGCGGATCGGATTGGAAAGAACAAGGGTGGATGGGAATTATGAGGTAGGTTAGGTAGGGAGGGTTTTTTTTGCTTTTTGTAAAGGTTTTGGGAGTTTTAACATGGATTAAGTTTTGGGTTTTTTAAAAATAATTTCCAGATGGTGTAGAAATACGTAATCTGAACGGGAATGGAGACTAGCGACTTTAATATGACGCAGTGCAAAGATCATTCTTTGGAAAATGATATAGCTCCTGCAGGAAATGTCATTTACCAACCGTTTACTCTTTCAAATCAAGGGGGAAGTCATGAGAACAATTGTGCATTGAAGAATTCAAATTTTGAAGTAGGATTTAGTCAGAGTAAAGTATCTGTACCGGCCCTTTTGGAACTTGATCCCCTTTTACCTTTGTCCGAACCTGTAATACGTAAGTTTTATGAGGTTTTGAGGGGAATTAAATATTCTTTTTAGTAGTTGTGTAACAGAAGAATCAAGGTTATTTCTTTTATTTTCTTAGATGGAACCCCTGAACCAATATTAATAGGTACAAATATACCAAGTAGAGAGAAAAATTCTTCGATGAGGGCTCCATCATCTGTTGATGGGTCTGAAAGTAATGTCATTTACGACCCTTTATCACTACAACCTCCCCAAAGTTCTAGTAGCAAGCCGTCAATTATCAAGAGAGGACCTGGACGTCCAAGAAAGGATAGTGTTACTGGAAACACTATAAGATTACCCTCTGGCCACAAAATTAAAAATTTGTTAGTTTAAAACATAAGTTTTGAGCAGATCTGTTGAGAATTATTTATTAATCGGTAACAATTATTTAGAGGAGTACGCAGTAGAAAAAAAGCAGATGTCACAAATCCCGTTGGCGGGTCCAACTTGTCATTAATCATTTCTGGAGATTTAAGCGTTGGTGAATCTCCTCCAAGGGGAGCAGAAGATACGGCGGAATCTGACACGAGTAGTGTAGCGTCATCGTTAGAAAAATTACATGAAGATTTTGCATCTTTTGCCGAACAGTGGTATTTTCATATTTTATTTGGTCGTATCACCGTTTTAGTGAATTGCGTAACACTTTTAAGGTTTTTATAATTTGTTGAACAGGCCTGGGAAGCTATGCGCTATCTGTGGCTTGGGAGAACGCAGTATGTTGGGACAAGGGGATCTTTTGAGGCTAGACATTAGTGAATCGTTTGACCCTTTAGCTGCCCGCAAAGGCCTTACTTCTCAGAGTAAAAATGAGAAGGATTCGGCAGTTGATAGGTGTTTGAAGCCAGGACTGTTTGCTCGTCGACAAAAAGGAGCCAGCAAAATAAAGTCAGTTTTATCTTTGTAAATCTGAAGATAATCATTTTTGTCTCTGCGATTATTTCTCTGAGGACCATTTACATTATTGTTTTTTAACCAAGTTTTTCTGCACTAGTAAAAGTTGTCCTTATAACGAGTAAATTGTACTGTGTTTCAAAAACCCTTTTGGTAAATTAATAGACCGGTATTTCAATGAAGACACTAAAGTAGACGTCCCTTTCTGAATAGAAACTGTTCTTGTATTTGTTTTTTTAATTGGAAAATGTATTTTATCCATTTTCATTTTAAAAGAACTTTTCATAAGTTCTGAGGATACAAAAAAGGGACTATACTGTTATTTTTAATTTAATAGAAGATAAACTACCTGTGAAGAATGCAATCACACTCACACATTTCTAATATGTGAAATTATTAAATTTTGTTTGTGATATGTTTGAATTTAGGATGAGATTGTCAACGTCTCATCTATTTATCAAGCTATCAATCAGAACTTTGATTGATTGACCGACTGAAGTAGTTTATTGGACAGTAGTACGCATTAACTAAACCATATTGTCTTTAATTTCAGAAGGCTTGTATCGCAAGGAAGTTTAGAAAGTATGAATGAACCTATAGACGAAGTTTGTGGGTATCAAGAAGAGCCGGATTACTGTACCATTTTTGAACGTAGTTCAGGTACGGAAACTCAAAATGTGCTTCAAATTTTTATTTTATTTTTTATTTGAATTCTGATTATGGAAAATTAATGTGGAATAAAGGTGTCTACTTCGTCCACTTCAACTGTGCGAAATGGAGCACTGGAGTAGATCTGATGGCTGAAGGTGGATACAAAAATCTAGAATTTGAAGTGGTTAAAGCCTTAAACCAGCGGTGTCAACATTGTGGAAATCTAGGCGCGAGCTTGGTTTGTAAGGCGGACCGTTGTAGTGCTCAGTTACATTTTCCTTGTGCTGCATTAAGTGGAGCGTTTCAAGATTCCAGAAATCGAACCTTACTTTGTGCTTCTCATGTGGAGATATCTACTCACTTAAGTGCGTGTTCCTGCTGATTCAGTTTTGGTTTACCGTATTTCAATTACATCATTTGAGTTGCGTTGAAAGCATGCATGTATTATTGAATTTCAGTCGAAGAAGCTGCAATATGTACTGTATGCGATACTCAGGGCGACGTTAGCTCTTTATTAATGTGCAGTTCTTGTGGCCGGCATTATCATGGAACATGCATGGCTCTGAATTCTGATCCTGGTATAAAACTCCGTTTGGTTATATGCATTTCCGGAGAGCTCTTTTAAATCAAAATCAGTAATTTATTTTTATTCATAGCTATACGGGCAGGGTGGCAGTGTCCGGCTTGTAAGGTGTGCCAGGCTTGTCGACAGCCAGGGGATGAAAGCAAACTTCTTGCCTGTGATACTTGCGATAAAACCTACCACATATTCTGTCTTCGTCCAGCTTTGTCTTCCATTCCGAAACACAGTTGGAAATGCAAAGTAAGAAACGTTTGACATGTTTTGTGTGGGATTGTGGTCTAATATGTTCAGTTATCATTAACAATTTTAACTTTCTTGTAACTTAGAGATTTATTTAAAAGAAGTTTTATGCAACGCTATTGATAGTAAAAACATTTCCATTATACTTTAGATGTGCCGAATGTGTACAGACTGTGGAGCTCGAACACCTGGGTCTGGTCCATCGTCAAGATGGCATGCAAATTTTTCAGTGTGCGATTCTTGTTATCAGCAAAGAAATAAAGGATTAGCTTGTCCATTATGTGGCAAGGCTTATCGCCATGTGGCACAAAAACAAATGCTGCAATGTCATCTTTGTAAAAAGTATGTTTTTGCTTTATAAAATTATTATAGTCTGGTTTTTCGTGTAATTGTTATTTATTTATTTTCTTAGATTTGTTCATGGAGCGTGTGATCCTTCTGCAGACCTTGCTATGTACGAGCAAAAACGGGCTTTATATCCAGACTACGAATTTGTATGCATTCCTTGTAAAGCTGGTGGGAGTGGGTTGAGTACAGTGGGTGGAAATTCCAGGGTTCTCGGTGCTTTGAGAAAAGACGAGCTCGACGAAGGGCTTCATTCCGCTGGTGTAACCCCATCGAATGATTCGTTTTTATCTGTAGAAGATGACTCCTTCCCAGGCACTGAGAGTAGCAGCGATATTACTTGGATGGATAAAGTAAGATTTCGTTTATGCTTTATGAAACTGAAACTCGCATTTAGCTAATGTAACTTTTTTTTATAAATTATTCCTAGAATATAATCAACACATTTGAGGACGTTAGTTCAGTCGCAATTAATTTAAATAAGCCGTTGATAAAAGACAAAATTTCTCCTAATAAGAAAAAGCTTTTGCCAATAAAAATAAAACAAGTGGAAAAGGGGGGACTCTTGGCTTCGCAAAATAATGGAAGAAAAAATCGTATGAATGAATTCACTAAGAAACGCGGCCCAAAACCAAAGTTGAGAATATTTGGAAGCAACCGGGTTGGGATGAATGTAATTTTAACTTGCATACGTTGCATGTTTTTTTTAATTGGAATAACTTAACTTATTTTTATGGTTAATGTTATTAGAGAAATTCAGATGAGTCCTATCACAAAGGAGTTGAAGAACCAGGGGTAGAAAACAGAATGGTGCTTTGTTCGGCTAGAGATGATTACGTTCTTCAGCAGGACGTTTGTGTGATGTGTGGAGCGTTTGGAAATGATCAGGAAGGTCGTCTTCTGTCTTGTGCACAGTGTGGACAGTGTTACCATCCATATTGTGTTAACATCAAGGTTAGGCTGTTCGTCTTGTATAAAATATTTGATTCAGATAAGGTGTGTAATTGTTTTTAAACTGTAGGTTACCAAGGTTGTTCTTTTGAAAGGATGGAGATGCTTAGATTGTACAGTTTGCGAAGGGTGTGGACAGAGAAATGATGAATCTCGCCTCATTCTATGTGACGAATGTGATGTTTCCTTCCATATTTATTGTATTGAACCTCCTTTAGAACAAGTTCCACATGGATCGTGGAAGTGCAAATGGTAAGTTGCAAAAAAACGCTTAATGGAATACATGTCTGTAACTTAATGTTATTTTATCAAGGTGTGCCGTTTGCCAATATTGTGGGTCCAATAGCCCTGGTTATAACAGCTCTTGGCATGACAATTACACCAAATGTGGTCCATGTGCCTCTCAAAGTCTGTGCCCGGTTTGCACTGAAGAATATATTGAAGGAGATCTCATAATCAAGTGTTTCCATTGTGAGCGGTAAGGGAAATTCTACTATAATAATATTTTCAGTAAACACATCTTTATTAGTGCAATTTGAACCTTTTCAATGTCAGTTTTGACTTTACTAATTAACGCATATCACTTTGACGTGGTTTAGATGGTTGCATTCGTCATGTGATATGATAAAGGACTGCGATGATGCCGAGAAGTGCGCTGACGAAGGGTACTTTTGCGTTCTTTGCCGTCCTTCAGATGTACTACCTCCTCATTTGCAACCACCGGCACCCGCAGATATAGTCAAACTAGAAAGTCCTCCTAAAAGCCCAGGTAAAATGTAAAAAAAAACTCATAGTGTAGTAGCCCTTTCAAATTGGCACGTTTTCAGAGGCCTTTTTAAAGTCAATGTTTGATCTGAGGGGAGCCGAGGCCAGAGGCCAGTACTATGATACCGTCACTCACTTTAATTATCAGAATTTATAACATTACGAAATCTTTTCTTCGCCAGATCCACCAACAAAGATACCAAGTCAGTTTTCACTGGATGGAATTTGTTTATCAGAATATGGAATGAGTCAAATCAGATCATTAACACTTGATATGCCCAGAAAGAAGAGAAGAAAAGCCTGTAATGCAGAATTAGAAGCTGGAATTTTGGCTGCTATTGAGTCAGTGGTTTCTGGTGGAGGTATGACTAATCGACTTAAACGGTATTATGTTTTGACAAGGGCATATTTCAGTTGCGTTGACCTTTATTTAGATGACACCCCCTTTGATATTGATGTATTCAGAGCAGAAGAAATGAACGAAAAAGGTAGACTCTAAAAACATAATTGAAGATCTTTGTCAATACATTGTACTACAGCAAAATCATTATATTTATCTTTAGACAAAGACGCCAAGAAGAGACAGAAAAACATTCAAAAATTGGGGATAGGAGGTTTCTTAGTGCGACTTCGAGGGCCTAGATTTATGGATGAAGGTGACCCATTGGAAATGCTTGGTGGGATTAATGATGGCGATAAACCGAAAAGAAAAGCACCGAGAAAGAAAAGTAGAAACAAGCTAGTTGAACTGTTTCCCGTTTACCTTCAAGTAAGAGCTTATGGAAATAATAACTTGACGTACAATTATTTTCCAACAAAAATGATTAAAAATTGCTTTATTCCACAGGAAGCGTTCTTCGGTAAAGGATTAATGGAACCAATAAAAGATTCTGCTTTGGTAGAAGAATGTAATACGTTAGAACCGGTTGTGAACATGGACGTAGAAAACACCATTCGACTTACGAATGTTAGTCTATTTGCTTATTGCAAATGATGTACACATTTTTAATTTATTTAACATTCAAAGTTCCATATATTGTTGTCCTTAGGAGGAAATACTTGAAATCCAAAAGATAAAGGCTTCTCAAAAACAGACTGAGCCAAATAAAATTAATCATCTCGCAGCCAAAGGTTCTACCTCAATTGACACCAAAGAAACTGTAAAGCTTTCAAATCTTAACCCAATGGTAAGTATCGCAATTCCAACAATCAGCCTGACCTTGCATAATGAGGCTGTATTGGGTAATGTTGTTGGTTCAGGCACTAAGGGGTGACGGTTCAACGCTGCTTAGTGAGATTTTGCCCATACCCGGAGATCTATTAGATCGAGACTTGGTAGATACAATCGTCATTGAGAAAAATGAAGTGAAAGTTGCTAATGTTCTCGGCGAGCTCCATCGTAAGTTTGAAACATACTTGATTAAGCATTTTCCAAATTCATATAACCTTGAATTCAATTTTTTAAGACTCCTTAGGGACAACCCGAGGCTCCCAAATCCAGGTAAACCGTAATGTCGACGATGATCGTCAGAAAGACGAGTTTACAGATTTTTTGAGCTCACAATTTAATCTCGAGTCTATGGAGTCCGGATTGCCAAGCATGGACAGCAAAGATGTTGAGGATATTTTCAAGGGAGTTTTAGTTGAGGAGCCTCATGAATCATTGTTTGCTGTATCGACTGGAGCTGCAGGGACAGTGCCGCAACAGCGTCGCGCCCATACAGTATCATTGAAAACCGGAGTAGTAACGGCAGCGTCTGGTTCAACCCCAATCATTTCTTCAACTATTAGTCAGCCGTCCCCAGGTAAGGGCAGTTTATACTAACAAAATTGAATGTAGTTCAGATATGTTACTTTAAATTTTTCGGATGAAATAGTACCCGGAAGCTCCATCTCAAGAACGGTGCCTATTCAGCAAAATTTAGCGTCTCCTTTAAGTTTTCCACCGCCTTCTCCATATCATTCCGAGTATAGCAAGTAAGTTAATGTTAACCTGATCCTTCAAAACTTTCCGTTCACATTTTCATATCGTTGTTTCTATTTTATCGTAGCAGTCCTCAGTTCAGTCCTGCTTTCTCTGAACCACCAAGTCCATGGCCTGCACCAGCGGAAGATTCCGATCAACCGAGCAGTTATAATCAGCGAAGTATTCTGAAATGGGAGGCAGACGAGAGCTTGGGACACTTTGCCACCATATCCGCCGTGCTTTATGCTAATATTAACCATCCCGAATTGAAACGCGAGCATACAAGTACGTTCAGTTTAATTTCAGTGACTAGCTCAGTATTTCTTTCAAAAATATTGTTACTAGTCAGGTTGTCGTATTTTGTGTGCGCGTTCGTCCACACTGTCAAGAATTTTATGTTTAAGAGTCCTGGGCCCGGGGGTGGGGCTAGTGAGTTTTGAAATATGGAATATGCTGCTGACGCCCAAACGCGAGGCTGTCCTTTTATTTTATTGCTCTTCTTACAATAGTGGCATTTTTCTCAACAGATTGGGCAGAAAGGACGAAACAAATTGCTAAAATTTGGCGAGGGCTTCCTACTGAAAAACGTGCTCCGTACTTACAGAAGGCTAGGGAAAATCGAGCGGCTAGTCGATTGCAGAAGGCGCAACAGGTAACGTGGAGGGACTTATTATTCTTTTGGAAAATATTTAGCGAATTAAAGGATGATAAGTCCTGACCCTGAGTAGTCCAGAGCAGCAAGCATTAACGAAAGAAACTGCTTCAAATTCTCTTGCATACACTTTGGTTATCATGAAGTATGGATTTACCTTCATTGCGTAAAATGGTTTTGACGTTGCGGTTGTAAATTGCATGATCACATCAGATGCCGAAAGATATCAGATGTGGTGGCTCTTCTAAGAAGGAAATGGCTCAGGTAACTTCCCCCGAAGGGCCCCAGACCTCACCGAAACATAGTTCCTCGCCAGATATTACTGCGGGAAGGCGAGAAGATTCTAGCAGTATTAATGACACGTCCGCCAGTAACTTTTCTTGTCATGCTCCTGCATCCTACTTACAACTCTCATCACAAACTCCCCCCATAGAACCGCTAATCGGGACTTATTCACCGTCGAATGTCGTATCAGGTCAAGCCTGTGGTAATTACTTACACAACATTTATGCCAACCCAGGAACACCCAGTCCAAAGTCTGGGTTACCTATCAATCACCATAACCATCTAAAAGAGAGCAACATCAAATTCCCATTCGGAGACCAATCTATTAAAGTGCTTACTCCTTCGGAAATTATGAGAAGTCTTCCTGACCTTAAGCAAGAAGACTGCAACTATGCACTTGGAATGGTGAGAGTACGGAAAAAAGATGCAGCCTTACCTAAAGCCGTTTAAAATATCGGATATTCAGCTATTTCAACTGCATTTCTTAGCAGCTTGCATTATTGATCGTGTTTTTTTTCGGCGAATACTGTAATCCCTGAATCTAATGACGTGTGCTTGGAAACACTAATGAGCACCAAGTGGGCTGGCTATTGACTGTCGTCTGAAGTTTGGCAAACGCATGGCTTATCAAACTGCTGGAATAAAATAGATTAAAATCAAGCTCGACTCTCTTTAAATTATTAATTCTGCCTACGAAAGAATTGATCCAAGTTGTTTGGTTGCTAAGATTAGCATGATAAAAAGTACGGACAAAAAATAATTTTATTGTATTTCATCTAACTATCAAGGCTAAATTCTTCAAAAATTCGACCCCACCTTGACTTAAACGTCATAAGAAAGAGTTGTACCGTGCTTACTTAATGTATAAATGTCGCTTTTATCTGTGTATTTGAATTATATGTGAGTTGCATGATCTAAGTTTGTAGGTAACTTTAATTTAGTATTGTATCTTAGTATCTTCATTTAACACCATCTGTTTCTTAGCCTCAAGATTACTTTCACGCGATAAAGGAATATAATTTATTTTAATGTCTTATCTATACAATTGGAATTGTGTATTAATTTATATCGAAAGTATCATTATTGTATCTACGAACTAATGGTATTTTTTACCCTCGGTAGTGGTTTAATTTATTTGTATGTGCCTTAAGTTAAATTTACTTACCGGGGAATTTAGTTGACACTTATTCGAAAAGATCTACTAAATTTTAATTTCTGTAATGCATCCATGTGGCCAAGATTTAGCTGTGAAAATATTTATATTTTCTGATGGTCAAAGTTGTGCAGCTTGGCTTGTAGTATATTTAGTGTACCATGTATGTTTGATTGTATTCTTTACCAACTTATGTGTCAATTTCAGGATCAGGATAAGCTCTTATGTGGAGGGAAGCCCAAGACGACTCCTCGAATAGAGACTGTAGAAGAAAGACAGTGGAAGCAAATGCAAGCTCTGCGTCAACTTCCGCCTCAGCCGTTGCCCCACCAAGATTCCACCATGAAAGGTGTCAAGGAATTCGAAGATAGTGCAACGGCTATGCATCGTTCCACTCCACAGCCGCAGTTTTCCCCATCTGGTAAGCTAAAGTGTAGTATTAATTAGTACTTTAAATATTGGAAATTAGCTAAAAAAAATTCAATGTTTAGGTTCCGCTGGGACTGGCATGGTACAAAAATCAGCGGCCGCAACAAGAGTGCCTATAACACAGTTGTCGGAAATTTCCAGCCAGCAACTCCAAGTAACCACGTCGGAGCTTCTTGTATGCTTTTTATCATTTCTATTTTTCAGAATACTACGTGATATCCTATGCGTTAAGATTTACAGGAAATTTGAACATTTTTAGGAACAGAAATTTCCATCGTTGAGTTCGCCACGTGTACCGACACAAGTCCCTCGTTTCCCACCTCAGCCTGCGCGACCACCACCTACCTCTACAGACATGCCTCCTCCGGTACCGGCGTTACCATTTATCCGGAAACCTCTGCCTTCTAGTCAAGCGGCGGCGATCCGTTCGCCTAATGTCGTGAGATCGATTCCAGTTTCCCCAAGACATACTTCTATAGGAAAAAATGAAAATTATGGAAATTCTTCACCGGAGTCTAACGATTCCCATGGTTTCAGTGACTCTGATAAACCTTCTATTCCTGATAAAAACATATATAACCAAAGTGGAAGTGTCGGCAAGGATAATGCTGACGGTCGATTACCGTCTAGTTCACAGTGTCAGGAAACGAGACAGCACCTTCGAGATCTTCTGCAACGACAGAAAAAGTTGGAGGATCCCCCCACAAGTTCAGAATTACCCACGGGACAACTACATTCTTCTTGGTCAAATGGTAGGGGTGAGAAAGTTGACAGTGCGTGTCATAGGAAGAATTATTTTAAATACATCGGTTTGTTTTGTTTCAGCAGACGAATGGCAAAAGATCGGAACCTCTGATGTAAACACAACTGTCAGACATCAAGTTCCAAACTCTCCTCAAGTGCAGGGAATGAATTTGAATCAATTTCGTCACCCATTTCTGCCTCCACAAGTACGCAGTCAGGTTACTACAGCTGGAACACCACCAGTTAATAGAGTCGGAGAGTACAGAATGTCTCAAGCATCTTCATCTGTTCAGGTGAAAAAAAAATTTATGATAGCCTGCATTAATTTGTCTCCAAATTTTCAACTATGAGTTATAATTTTATTTCAATGGTATTATTCGGATTTCTATGCAGCCTGGAGATGCTAGAGCTCGTTTACTTTTAAATCAGTCTAGGACAATGATGAATCCTATGCAACAGAACATGCCAAGACAGCATACATTTATTGGATCGCCTGGAAAGCCGTTTCAGCAAATTAGAAATTCTTTAGACCCTTATGGTCATTTAGTTGTTCCGCAGCAAAGATTACAGGGTATGGTGCAGAAAACACATCAGTATAACTTACGGACATCTACATGAAAGAATAACTGTGTAAACTGTTACAATTTAAATTCAGGTCCAGGTATAGCATCTCCAAGTCAGTCGATGCTGGCTCAGCAACTCGGCAGGCCGCTAAGCTCATTGCCAAGTATCCACTCTAATGACAATGCTCATTCTACGCAGTTATCTCAACAGCAACCTATTCAATCCAGCAATCACAATTCAATGCCCGAAACGAACGCTATATCATCCCCATTACCAGGCGACCATCAAGAGTTACCGGATAGCGTAACAGCCGAGCTGGAAAAATTAGAGCAAGAGCAGCATGACGAGAGTAACGCTGATACTGAATCAGGCGAGCTAGCCGACCTCGGAATGGACGACGATGAGTTGTTAGGAATGGGTGCTGATTTCAACATTCTAGAATACGCTGATCCAGAGTTAGACCAAGCTGTAGGAGGAGAGAAAACCAACATTTTAGATAATTTGGATTTGGAAGAGGAAACAAAAGATGTCAACAAAGATCTGAAAAGGAAAGATGATTCGGAACGGTATGATGAAATTGTGTTTTAGTTAACTGTGAATATATTTCTAATACTTGAAAATTATAGAAGTACCTCCAAGAAGGAAGGAATTGAGTACAGCAGCACGGGTAAACCAATTAAATCAAGAGTGTCTCCAAAACCGGCTGATCATCCAAACGTACAATCTACCGCGGTGCTGATGTCTCCTTCTAAACCGAGTTATTCACAAGATCCGAGACCATTGGATGGAGGCACCTCGTCTTTACTACGGCCTAATCAACCACCGCCACCGTATCCAGGACCCCCTCCTCCATATCCTGGCAGACCTCAGGTTGGCATTCACTCTAGCTATTGCCCTGGCTTTGAATTTTTTGTCTTTCTTTTAATCCTGTGATCCTTAGCGAGTTTTCGAAACTAATGCTTAAACAACGTATTACTGTTGATTAATAATTGCTGGGGCTAGATGGGGATTAGGAATGGTTGTGGTGTTAATATTCCGTCAGTCGTGACAATGGGGTTAGGAGTGAAGAATGCCGGTTTCATGAGCGGACAGCCGCTGCCTCCACAACTTCCTTCGCCTTCTATGCATGCAAATTCTAATCCTCATATGTCATTGCATCAGCGTAGAACTCTTCTGCTGCAGGTAACTTGAATTTGTTCTTCTGCATCAGCTTCCTCTACAGCCCATCATTTTCCCCGTTATAATTGTCATAGTAAAAAATTTTGCCTACGTTGAATCCCAATATTTTATAACTAGGAACAGCCTTTACTACTTGAAGACCTGTTGGAGCAGGAAAAGCGGGAGCAGCTTAGACAGGGATCTGGTTTAATTAGTGCTGGCCCAGAGGAACCCCTGCTCAGCGATTTCGATTTTGAACGACTGAAAGCGGATGTACTTTCGTCTTCCACTTTACCAGTCAGTCTTTCACCCCCTAATACAGTTGGTACGTACCTGTAAAATTCATCCAGTCATATCTGTGTGTAATCATAATCAGTGTCTAAAGGGTTTATAACTTCTTGATTGCTCAAATATATAGCTCAAAGCACAATGGTCATGTCGAATCAGCCTCCAGGGATATCCAGCCGTAATCAGTCTGGAGACTGGCAGACGGAACCTGATCCGAATATTCGAAGAGCTGATAGGCAAGGTTTGGATCCAAAAAGCTTGCACCCCGGAATAGCATCGATGGGTCCATCTTCGACAGGGCCCAACCCACGTCTTCCTTTGTATCCATTGCAGTCATTACCACCACCGCCTAACCCTCCAGAGCACCCAGCTACTGAACAAGAAAGACAAATGCAGATTCAGTATGAACAGTGGTTGTACAGCCAGCAGCAGGTTCTCTCGATGCATTTAAAATGTTTTGAGACAGAGGTTCATAAACTGAGAAAAGTTAAGAAGGTAAATGGAAACTATTCGTATGGCTAGCTTATTTAAGATTAAGGCTCCCAACCGGCGTGATATTTAGTTCCTTTTTAATGTTGCTGGCCCTGTGCTGTTCACGGGTTATGCAATCAATACGTACATTCTATGCAAGACCATTTTTAAGTAATGATTTTTTCTTATTTGAATCTTGTCTTATTTTTTAAATACACGAGATCAAATTCCGGTGGTGGGGCAGTATTTAGAAAATACTTTGTCTCTTACCAATTGTATTCACTTTGTGATTTATTAGTCACTGAACAGTAAGCAACGACAGCTGCGGAAGAACGGAAATGAACTAACTGAAAACGATGCTGCTGAATTGGATAGAATTGGAAAAGAGTTGCCGGTGTTGCAGAAACAGTTAGATCAAGCCAGAAAGCAATCTAGACAGCATAATTTACTCATTCAGGTCCATACTTAATTAATTGAAGTCGAACCGATAGCTTTATCTATGTTACTTGAACTAACGGCTCGTTTTTATATTTAGGATTACCGTAATAAGCAGCAGAAGCGACAGCAGATGATGGGAATGAGTCCGGGTAGTCAAGGAGGAACCCCACAAGGACCATCTCAAGGCTCCCCCCATGCCTGTGCGTCTTCGTCTCCATTGCTTTCAAAACCACAGTCTCCTATGTTGAGTCCATCTCCTTCGATGGGTCCCTCGCCGTCCCCTCTAATGCAAAACTCCCCCATGGCAAGCCCTTTGACCCCAAGCCCTGGCCCAATTAGCAATTCCTTGTCTCAGACTTCCCCAAGAGGAGGAGTTAACCAGAATGTACACGGAGTCGAGGAAATGGCGTTTAGTCCCAACTCAGATGGACCTGGAAGAACAATGATGTCTCAAAATCCAGCTAATAGGATTCAAGGACAACACCACATGTCTCAAATGCGAATGGGATCACCTAACGTGCCACTTAATCAAATTATGATCTCTCAGGCAGCTACCATGAATATGGGAAATAATCCCGGTAATTCGGGCATACTGATGGCGAGAGGAATGAATAGCAATCTGATGTCCATGCAGCAACAGCGCCCGATGATGGATAGTCAGTGTGGTATGCAGCGAATGAGAGCGTTAGGACCACACGATCAGATGAGGTGAAATTAGTCAAGTCAAGCTTAAATCATGGTAATCGAATAAGGTGTAATGATAGAATTTGAATAATGTTACGCAGAAATATGAATCCCATGGGGCAGCGGTTCCAGAGGATGGGGATGAACCAGGAACACATGATGCGATCAAGACCACCTCCAAATTTTTCTAATCCTTCTCAAATGGCAATGTCATCCGGAGTTCAACATTTTAACCCTGTCAGAATCCCTTTTCCCAACCAAAGTCCCACTGGGTCCAATTTGGGGAATGTAAGAAGTCCTTCTCCCTTGAGCGCTGGTGGTTTGGGTAGTCCACCTGCAAACCAGGTAGGCGTTTATTCGTGAATATGATAAATTGTCTTTTAGACCCTTCCATCGTTTTCATTAGCTAATCGAATATGCGTTGCTAAACATTGTATGTATGTTTAATGTTCAATGCGGTAGATTCATCTGAAGCATTTTGTTAGTTAGCTACTAATCTAATTATTTAAAACTTAATTTTATTATCCGTCGATGTTTTATTCAGCTTGGTTAATTTAGAGTTCACATGTAGTTTGTGCAAAAGGTAGATTTGTATTCTATCCTTTTTCCTACATCTGGTTAACCCGTAAGCATTTTGTACTACTGTCCTTCTTTTCTTTTCTTTACAGATGATGATGAGTCAGAATCGGGTATCCCCTGCTTCCTCACCAATGCGACGACCATCGGGTAGCGGTAGCATTGGCAGCGCTAGTCCTATGGCCGAGAGGCCTCAAAGTGTTGAGAATCCCATGACTCCAAGACCTACAGGAAGTAGGCCTCACACTCCAATCGGTCCCGGAGGTCTCTGTCAGAATATGGAGGGGCTTAACCCACAATTGCATCATCATCACAGTCCTATGGAAAATCATCATTTTAACCAGACTGATAATTTCGGTTTGAAAAATGTGGACAATCAATCTACGCACTCCCTGCAGAATTTTTTATCAAATACTCAAGAATTTGGCTTAGGTTTGGGACCTGAGTACAATTCATCCAATGTAAACAGTGGTGGAGGAGGATCTAACCACCAAATATTGCCATTTCCAACATTTTCATGGTTTGATGTTCCCTATAAACTTGGGTTGAAAGGGGGCAATCCATCTCCAGTCATTCATGATCATCCAGCTTGTGCTTCAAATTCGGTTATAGAGCAAACTCCAATTTCCGCTATTGATTCTACACAGTTAGCTGTCGTTCAAGATCCTAGTACACAGGGTGCGGGTGCACATGTCAACAACTCTTCAATTCTTTCAAACTCAATTGCTGTTGGCCATGAAAGTGCTCATAACTTAACAGATTGTGTACAAGAGGATAATGTTCCTCGGGGACCGTGCACTACTTCCCATTGTCCAACACAAGTTGTTCCAGCTCGTGATGAAGAGTTTCGGGCTAAAACTGAACTACTAAAATTAGTTGTCCCGCTGCGGGATTCCGAAGGACAAGAGGAAGTAAAATCGACGAATGCAATTTCACCAAAAGATGCGAATATTGCCATAACCACTAGGGGTGGTAGTAATTCTGAAAGCATTATCAATAGTTCAATGAAGGTGTCCGAGTCTGCCAATGACAATCTTAATCCGATTACACCTAGTAAGCTAGCACCAACCTTAGATTATGTAAGCAGTAATATTACAACAGTTTCAGAACCATTCATTGAGAATGATGACCTGAATACTTTTCCTAAAGCTTCCATAATTAAGAATGAAACGGACAGTTCTGATGTACAGGGGAAATCTTCGGATGATGCTTTAGTTTGTAACTCAAATTCGGTTCCAGAGCTAGCTCCTGTTTCCGGTATTGATTCTACACAGTTAGCTGTTGTTCAAGATCCTATTATACATGGTGCGGCTGAACATGTCAACAATCCTTCAATTGCTACAAACTCCATTGATGCTAGTCACGAAAGAGCACATAACGTAAAGAATTGTTTACAAGAGGATAATGCACCCGTGGGACCCTGTAAAACTCCCCAGTTTTCAAAACCAGTTGTTACAGTTCGTGAAGAATTTCTGACTAAAACTGATAACGTAGCATTAGTTTCCTCCCTTCGGGATGCTTTGCCATGTTCAGGGGAAGAAGGTGGGCAAGTAAAATTGACGAATGCAATTTCACCAAAAGATGCGAATATTGCCATAACCACTAGGGGTGGTAGTAATTCTGAAAGCATTATCAATAGTTCAATGAAGATTTCCGAGCCTGCAAATGACAATCTTAATCCGATTACACCTAGTAAGCTAGCACCAACCTTAGATTATATCAGCAGTAATCTTACAACCGTTTCAGAACCGTTCATGCCGAATGATGACCGAGATACTTGTCCTAAAGCTTCGATAATTAAGGAGGAAACGAGCAGTTCTGTTTTGCAGAAGAAATTTTCTGACACTTTTTTAGCTTGTAATTCAGTAACAAGTCTAAATGACGTAGTGGTGAAATCAGAAAAAAATAGAATATTGAAAATAACTAATCTTACTCCATTAACCTCCATGGGGACGTTGTCCAATCCGCCTTTTACTGCATCTTCCATCGTGCAGTCCATTCTGGCTCAGCCCCATAGACCTGGACCTGTAATGATTTCAACGCAGTCCGGAGGAACAAACGTAACAACTGTAACAAGCTCTATTTCTTCCAATTTGATCTGTCAAGCATCAACTGGAGAGTCTCAGAACGCACTTCTGAAGCAGTTACTCCAAAACACCGGATGTGCCAGTACAGCTCAAACATCCGAAAACACCGGCTTCTCACTTACTTCTTGCCTGAACAGTAGACCAGTCAATAATATTTCCCATCTATCTGAACAAGCTACACGAATTCCGCAACCGGCCCCTTCTATTCGACCCTCTGATGCACCCGTGTCACCAGTACTCAGTCAGCCTAGTAAAATTGAGCATATAGAAGGTAAGAGCGTATTTCAATCCGTATGAAATAGTCTATAGTGATGCATGATGTAGGTTTAATTTTGCTTATTGTTATTTGAAGTGTTATTTTCCCGTTTTGAAGATCTATGATAGTAATGTATATGTATTTGCACTAGTACTGGAAACTTCCAATGAACCTCCAATCCCAGAAATCCGACCTGCAACAACTGTCAGTTTACCTTTACTAAAATCTGTGAGCGTAGACCTTGTTTCACAAAATACTCCAGATGAATCGGAAGGTAATTCCCGGACCGGTTCAATTACTCCTACACTTTTCCTAGAAGAAGAATCCAACAAAAATGACTCTTTTGATAAACCTCCGTTCGATTCAAGTAAGTTAAGAACATACTTTCTGAGATGCTAAATGTGAACATTTATGTGGTTAAGACAGGAAACTCATCCATGTCTGCTTTCTAGAAACTTTAGATTTTCAAAAATCGGACGAAGAAGTGAAGAAGGCCAGAAAAAGACAATATCAATCCAAAAGAAAACAAACTGTAAGTAGTGGGAAAGAATCGGTCAGTCCTAAGAAGCGACCTAAGAAAGCTGTAAAACCGGAAGAAGACTTTGATGTATTTATCGAAAACTTAATGACCCAGTTACGACAACTTCCACCCGTAGGCATTGTTGAGCCCGACTTAGGTCACAATTTAGGCGTCCGATCAGTTTTTGGATGCGGAGATTTATCTAAAATTAATACAAAAGGTTACAACTCGCGACTTGGGGATTTGACAGGTATGTTTGGGAGGTCTGTGGAGACAAATTTTTCAGATTATTACAATGCAAAACCATACGGAAGAGAAAGCTCTCACCTTCGGGCGAAAACGTCCCCAATCCATCGAGGATTTTATAATCAAGAATTCGCTACGCCTAGGCATTCTTCATTAGGTACTACTGTGAAAATCAAGTATAGTTTTGTTAAGTAGGCATTTTGTATATTCGAATTACTTATGTGGCTGAACATTGATAGATAAAGGGGTTTCTGGAGAAGAACGGCTCCCCACACCTATCAGAGAAAGTGACACTCCCGATACAATTGTTAGCTCCTCTTCTCCGGAATTAGATTGCCGAGGAAGTCCAGATCTATTTCCAGGTAACATTTTTGACCTAAGTTTAAGTTTTCTATCCTTAATTACTTGTAAAGTTGTCAAGAACTTTTCGAAATTTCCTTTCAGGCTTGAAACTTATTGAGACAGACGAAGACAAGAAGCAGCACTTAAGAGATTCTCCTACTATTCCCATACTAATTCCTATTCCCATCAGACCTTTGCTTTCTGCTAAGTTGGGAAAAGTAATGAACGATTATGTAAGTTCTTTTTTGCTTTTTATAGCAATACTACGTCAGCTACTCTGTAATGGCTAGTCAATTTTAATTCTTGCACAATAATACTTTTAGGACAAAGAAAATTCTATCAGTGCAAACAAACCTCGTAGCTCAATGCCTTTCAAAGAAAACGGAAACATTACGGTTACTCTAACTTTATCGGCCAGTGCAGTGGATGAAATAAGAGGTGTTCTTAGAAATCTAGCAAATATTTTGGGCATTCCACCTCCATCATATCAGCTTCATGAGAAAACCGGGTCTCCGCCAGACAAGACTTTTTTAACGTACAAAACGAAAGATGGAAAAGAGGCAGTGGACATTCAAAGCATCCTGAATGGTACTGCTAAGTTTTGCAAACACTGTGACGTTTTGGTGCTGAATAATATTATTCGAAAGAAAGTTCGTGATCTTCCTGGTGTTGGACCAGAGTTAGAAAGTACTGATGAGCATTGCTTTTGCTCTGCAAATTGTTTTATGCAGTTTACAGTGACACGTGGCATTGGTGTTTCATCCATTGACAAGGTAGATGTTGCATTTCAATTGGCTAGATAAATGCTTTGTCATGCACATATTTTAATACTTATTGTTCGCTTTAAATTTTAGACTCCCAGTGTTGTCAAACATATCAGCGATGCCAGAGAAATTAAAATAGAAAAACCAGGTGCTTTAAAGGAAAAGATTGTACTCGGGAAAACGTCAGCCCAACCAAACACTTCTGTAGATAAAGTCAAAATAAAAATTGAACCCGGAAGTGCGCCTTTAAATGTGCAAAATCATCTTCAAGGTGAAGACGAGTCAGATGAACTTCCAGTGAAGAAGTGGAAGATGATACGATATAAAAGTTGGTCTTGTAATGCACCCCTTCCTGGGAAATACAAAAAGCCAACGGATAAGGAACTTACCGAGGTAAGCGTCATCGTCTTAAGAGAGAATTTCCTTTCTAAAAGTGTTCAGTTAAGTTGAACTGTATCTAATTCTGTTCAGATGTTATTTCGACTGGGGATCACTGTAATACCAAGTAAACTGCCAGATGATACAAGAAGATGTACTTTTTGCCATCAAGTTGGCGATGGTGTATCTGATGGACCTGGGAGGTACAAAGCTCTTTTAGACAAAAATATGGTGGCGTCCACTATCCCTGAAACTATATCTCTGTATACATGATTATTTGGTATCAATATCTAAGGTTGCTTAACTACGACGTCGACAAGTGGATTCATTTAAATTGTGCCTTGTGGTCAGACGAAGTCTATGAAACGGAAAATGGAGCAC
The DNA here is from genome assembly GCA_034682405.1 of Hydroisotoma schaefferi. Lineage (NCBI taxonomy): Eukaryota > Metazoa > Arthropoda > Collembola > Entomobryomorpha > Isotomidae > Hydroisotoma > Hydroisotoma schaefferi. The sequence continues at coordinate 51,693 of JAQFZX010000111.1, forward strand.
TTGTTAACGTCGACGTGGCTATTAAACAAAGCTTAGGCTTGAATTGCATCATTTGTAAGCATAGCGGAGCCTCAGTGAAATGCTTCAAAGTGCGCTGTACTTCCGTGTATCATTGTGGATGCGCAGTAAAAGACGGGTGCGGATTTTACAAGAACAAGGTATTTATCTATGAATTTTTTAGTTTCAAAATAATTTAGAAAATAAATTGTATTGCAGATTCGTTTTAAAATCTATTTTGTATCACAGACAGTTTTCTGCCCTGCTCACATTCCAAAAGGGGAAAAAGAGAACGAGTTGACCTCTCTCTCTGTCTTCCGGCGAGTTTACGTTCAAAGGGATGAAAATCGACAAGTTGCTGTTGTGATGCACCATGTTGATCAACAGCATCTACTACGCGTTGGATCACTAATTTTTCTAAATGTTGGTCAACTTCTCCCTCACCAATTACAAGCTTTTCACACCGGAAACTACATTTACCCTGTTGGATACAAAATTGTAATTCTTATCAATACAACTAAATACGATTTTTACTTCTCATAATTTCAGTTCCACAAAGTAACGGAAAGTTCACTTTACAGGTGCGTTTCTATTGGAGTATGACTAGGGTTAACAAAAGGTGCCAGTACATTTGTTCTATACATGAAGTTGACGGAAGACCTGAGTTTAGGATAACTGCACAAGAAGAAGGTTGCAAAGAAAGAGTTATCAAATCCGGAACCGCCCAAGGAGCTTGGCATCAAGTTTTAGATGCAATTTCAAAGCTCCGCAACGCTCATGACGCTATAAAAGTATTTCCAAGGTACATTACTGGAGAAGATTTGTTTGGATTGACAGAGCCAGCTATAGTAAAGGTTATCATCTTGGATTTATTCTAATTATCTCTGTTGCTTGGCCTTTTTACGGGCGACGCCAACGACGGTAAGGCTATACAAAAAACGACATCATGGCCAAAATAGAAAGCAGTCTCCTTTAAATTAAATGTAGTGACAATTCCATGAAATTTATGTACACCATAAAAGAACGAGCATGGGATGTTCAATTGTACACATGAATTCATATCGTAGGGCTGCTACTAAATATTCTGTCAACAAACTAAGGTCCCAGACTTGGTATGTTTAAATTTTCGTTCAAAAATTAGCAACATGCCAGTTTAGAGAAAAAGATACACAAATCTAAACCAAAGTATCTCTATGTGATCCCATATTATATGCCTTACTATACGATTGGCCATTGTGTGTTGCGTTGGCCATACCGTTGTTGGGAATCGTCATGTTCGCCTTTGTGTTGGAGACTCTGATTTCACTGTAGGTTTTTGTGCATATTCAGGTTTTGGAATCTCTACCTGGGATTGAAACTCTATCTGACTATCACTTTAAGTATGGACGCAACCCATTGCTGGAACTTCCACTTGCTATCAATCCAAGTGGGTGTGCACGGTCAGAGCCCAAGCTAAGAACGCATTTTAAGAGGCCACATACGCAACGAACGGGGGCGTCTCGAGCGTCGTTACCGTCATCTCTACTTTCATCTAGTGAAGCTGCCTGTCCATATTCAAAACAATTTGTTCATTCCAAATCTTCTCAGTATAAAAAAATGAAGCAAGAGTGGCGCAACAATGTTTATCTAGCTAGGTAATATTACCAGACTTAAATATGCATTTATGGATTTATACAGTTATGACATGGAGCAGCAGAATTTTTTTTGCAAACGTTGCTAACCTCGGGGTAATTATGACAACCTGGAAACTGGAAACATTCAGATATTAATATTATTCCTATTCTGGTGCGCCTGGATCATTGTGCTCGAACAATTATGCCTTCCAAACAGTTAAAAATTACCGTAGTGAAAATGTGGGTACTAAGGTATGGGGAGTTGTCTATAGGCGGTCATGAAACATGCACCGTAGATCACTGAAATACAGCCTGAGTTACTGTTACATTTTGTAGACAATTATTGAGAAGGTGGATGGTTAAATGAAAATACAACGTTTTCTTAAATACATTTTCAAGTTAAGGTACACAAAAAAGATATTTTGAAATTGCAAGGTAATTAATAAGGTAACCGGTTGCATGCAAGTTCAGCATCTTTAAAGACGCAATTCAACATAATTTTGGGTGCAAATTGAAAATGTAGCACAATATCTAGTATAAAGCCTAATTTTGCGTCTCATAACTACACTTTCTGCTTTTTAGTACAATTTGTTGCATTTTCAATTTCAGAAACTGCACTTTTTATTGACATTCTAGGTTTTTATTGTTAAATATTACTACGAAGTCCGTTTCTTGGTTGAAAAATGCATACAATTTGAGTCCTTGAGATTCAAATTATGCAAAAGTACATTTTCAAATTTTAAAAATTACATTTTTGAAATCGTCATGAAGTGTACTCTTTTCATCTTCAGAATAGGGAGCTGCGATGAAAGAAAAACGGTTACCTTCGTAATTAAGTAACAACTTTCAATATTGAACTTCTAAATGATGTGGTACTATTAAAGATAGGTAAAGTTTTTAAGTCTGAAATAACTACTATTTAAGAAAGGATGTCGTATTAAGACGGACGACCAAGAAAAGTTCTTTAAAAACTCTAAAATTAAACAACTGCGTGCAAGTATCAAACTATCAACAAGATTTCTATTCGTAACACCCAATAAAATGTTGTAGAACCGAGTTACTGACTTCGGTCGTTTATATGTTAGAATGATGAAATGTGCAAATTAAAATGCACATAATTAATAATGCGACAGGCAATAGCTTGTGTACAGACAGTAGACATGTCACGACCATCGTGTAGGCTACGTTAAATTTTTTTAGGGAGGCATACATGTCGGGCATCTTATCCAGGGTACAGATTAAGTTAAGCAATACCTGTCGGGTTGGGCATTGTGTGATTTATTTGCTGGTTATTTATAATATATGGATCGTACTCAAGTAAAACAAACTTTGTACCTATTATTTCAGGTCTAAAATTCAGGGTTTAGGCCTGTACGCTGCTAGGGACATTGAACGACACACAATGGTGATAGAGTACATTGGAGAAATCATTAGAAATGAATTAGCCGAGGCTAGAGAGAAGAAATATGAATTACAGGTAAATACTTCATTCAGATTTAGACTGAATGCCAGTAAATGATACAGCAACCATTTAATCTACTATCACAGTTTCAAGATATTTAAACTGAAAGAATATTTATCATGTTGTAGAACCGAGGCATCTACATGTTCCGTATGGACGAAGAACGAGTGATTGATGCAACTTTATGCGGAGGACTTGCAAGATATATCAATCACTCATGCAACCCAAATTGTGTAGCTGAAACTGTTGAAGTTGATAGAGACGTTAGAATCATTATATTTGCTAATAGAAGAATCTCAAGAGGTGAGGAATTAGCGTATGATTATAAGTTTGAAGTGGAAGATGATCAACACAAAATTCCGTGTTTGTGTGGCGCACCCAACTGTCAACAATGGATGAACTGAAGTCCAAGATGAACAACAACAAAAATGAATTGAGCTTGAATGTATGCAGGCAAGATTGAGCGTTGTTTAAACTCAGCCATGATCTTGTGAACTTGAGATAGTGCATTTAAAGATAGGTCACAGAGGAATTATTTATCCATCCGTCTAAGAGAAAAAACGGTCAAAATGATTCCGGTTCAGGTATTCTTACGCCAGGTTTTCAAAAATGGTATCGGGATCATTCTTGCATCAATGGTAACAAATCCAAAGACAAGTCAATGACTTTGCATTTAAATTAACCTACCGGAGCAAATACTTAATGAATAGGTTAAAAGCGCCATGAATTACAGTAGATGTATGGGAAAATGTTTTTACAATTTTATGAATAGTTGTACAATTATATAGCGGACTTTCATGGTCGAGAAATTAGACATCCATATTTTTTTAAACTGTGCCTCACAGAATGCTAACGAACAAAGTTGTTAATTATAAAATTAGTAAAGGTAAAAGATGACCTTACTAGCAATGCTTCTAGTCTTCAGAATTGATACAGTACATGTATCAATATTTTTTAATTTTATCGGATCTCCGACACTGTATTTGCATAATATCTATGGTAATGTCCCATTTAACTTTAAACTGCTCGTACAACAACTAAAATAGATCTTGTACATTGAATTAGCATAATACCGCTAAATAACTGTATGCATAATAGCTCCAAAAAACTAACCGATAGTATAAAAGGAGCGCAATTTCTTTCGTAAATAACACATCATGTGTCGACCGATGATAATCATTAATGAGAACCATGCATAATGATACCTAAATATACTTGAGAGTATTTCGTGAAAGGAGATATGTTTAAGACTGGCTATTACACTTTCTTTCCCTACAACTGCACCTTAATTAATCATCATCTTTCACATTATATCCTTCATGTGAGGTATTAATTACTACCTTATCTAGTGTATTTTAAAAACCGTTGAAAAATAATAATAAGCCAATGGAGGTGCATAATAATAATGCTGCAACTGCAAGGGATTTGCTTTTAGGTTCAAAACGAGGTACAACTGTTATTGATTTATGTTTAGGTTAATTTAGAGAATAATTAAAAATACAAACTTACCCGTGTCTGTGTATTTGTTAAGTTTACTTGTTGTTTTTTTGTGAATATAAAACAAGCAGCAAATCTGCAGAGGGGAAAACAATTGTGAATAAACATGCATTTAGTCTGGAGACCTATTTTCAGACCAAGAATTCAGGAGTTGGGACGGTCATTGTTTTTCATAAGTATCAAAACTACGGGATTGATCATGCTGCTCATTCATGCTGCTCTTCCTTAAGTGCATCGTCATTCAGAGACGAGGGCGAGTTCTTGAGTAAAACTTGTCGATCATCCAACAAACTTGATGTTAGGTGCTTGAACGATTTTTGCCACGTTGTTTTTGCTTATGTTCATCATTGACCAAAATCTTATTTATTCATTTGTATCAACGGTAAAAGTAATGCAAAGTCTGATGTAGAAAGTAGAACCCACAAAATACTATTTCTTTTGCTGCATAATTTTGAAAGTTTTTGAATGCACACAGTGGATGGAAGTACGTTTTTAAAATGTAAAATATACTTTTGCTTCTCTGGAGTAACAGGAAGCATCGTGAGGAATACTGTAGATTCCAGCACACTGCATTCAACCAACAGATACTTATCTCCACAATTAGTTATAAAATGAGTTATTAAGAAAGAACAATGCCATTAAGAAAAGGGCAAAGTGCAGTTTAGCATTTCTGATTTGAACAAAAAATAGAGTTACAAGTGATTACGGTACAATCACCGAAGTAAGGGTTTAATTACCATTCATTCCTGATACGAACTGCTTGATGAGATCACCCTAAAAATATGAAACCTCTCTTCTCTTTCTTAAGGGTTAGTTAGGAGAGTTCCATTAAATGCATTTCGCACAAAATATTGAACATGAATTTAAAGATTATTTATACACGTTTTCTGCCTCCTCAGCCAAAACTAAATTTATTATGAGTGGTTAACAACATTTAGAAAGAACAAAAAAGGATGCATTAATACAATTAACGATTCAACTACCATTACAAGAGTAATAACAATGCCTCCGATTTCCTGTTTAACAAACTTATTTTTTATTGAAATGGCTTCCGCATTTTTCTTCCAAGATACAAGGAATTTATATTAATTTATCTGTGCAATTGATTATTTAACATTGTTAACTTGATTTTGACTCTTTTTTTGTGAGATACGACGTTACATTGATAATTAAGGTGGTCAGCCACTACCGGATATAAAATGTATTTTCGGTATGAAAAAAAAAAGATTCGCTATAAGTTACCCGTATGAAAAGATGCAGTAGCATCCCTTTTTGACAATTACATTGTCTTTTCCCCATTAACTTTTACAAAGTAGGTTAGCTATGCCGATCCAACATAGTAATGAGTTTATTCACTGAACAGCATTTTTTCAGTCACAGTAAGTGCTGTGGACGCTTGGTTAATTTTAAATCTGACATGAAAGTTTATGGTTTGCTATAAACTAGCAGACTAAGAGAGGATGCTTTGTCTAATCCTAATCTGCAAGCTCCATACAGTATCCGTTAATTTTAACCCAAAGTTGTGTATTATATAATGCTTGATTGACCAAATTAGTGGTGACGATTCCCCTCCATAAATATAATTTATTTTGCTATGAATTAATTATCCAAAAATAAAAATAAATCCCTCTATTTTTCCTAAAGAAATTTCCGTACTCGTATTAAGTAAGCAACGGTCATCGGCCGGTCAAGGTCTCAACAATAGATGTAGTACTAAAGATACGCATGTAAAGGAATAAAAGATAATTTGTAAATGCAGTATTAAAGCAAACTGTTCCTCCACCATACAATACAAATGCTCAGTAAAATGCAGCAGTAGAGAAGACAATTAGTATTTATTTAATATACTGCGAAGGGTCGAAGTTTAGTTACAGGTTGGTGAGATAAGAGAAATAATAATAATATTACCGGTAACCGTAACCATACTACGCAGTTTTGTCAAATCTAATGCATACATCAGCCAGCCAGGATTGCGAAGCAACGGTCACTATCAACTGTCAGTGAACATATTGAGCTTATAAAGATCAATAAAGTTCATACATGAAGTCATTCGTTTAATGGTATTTTTTTCAATTTGATTTTTAATGCTGGAGTCCTGGCTGAAATCATTGAATTAGCTTCCCTTAAATCTCATTTCTAAATTATTCATATCATCATTATTATGTGGCCGACATGAAATCTTCATGGACTCGAATCGTAATAAATATATTAATGGAATCTTATGAATGAGCAGAGTTCCTCTCGCTTTAAAATACCCCCTCCCCTCCTTCTCCTTTCCCGATGTCACACGTCAAGATTTATAAGTGCCCTTGGCCTTGCTGACCTCTGCAGGTCATGGGGCTCTGGACAAACATAAAGTATCCTCCACCAGTTTCAATTTCTTTTCTCATCCATGTCCCTATGCATTTTAGGCCGCTTGGGTGGGTGGTATCACATTTGCAGTCTCCGTGTACAGGTTCCATCAATCTAGGAGGCTACAAGGATCTTCAATGAACCTACACCAACTGCAATCCATAGGTCAAAGTATAAAGAATGGGTAAGCGCCTTGCGAGATTCGCTATCGTTTCATTCAGATCCTAAACAATTAACTTGTTCTCAAGTTATTATCTTTCTTGTCCTATTAATAAGTTTATTGATCTTTGCTGGTCCTGGTTTTGGCTAAGATTGAGCACCTAACTGCGGGTAGACATAGCCCGTCTAAAATATTGATTTGATATCTAATGTATGTTTATTCAATTTGAGTGCATGGCGTGATTTGAGTTCATATTTTATTATGTCTGCCAAGACATAAAAAAACCAGACAATGCAATGGCAAAAGGTAGATATGGATTTACAAGACAAAACGCAAATTTTTAGTAGAAGCTGGATTTACTTTTATGAGGACTCTGCTCTGCATTCTTCTTCGATTAGCATACCATTTCAAATGGATAGAAGAAACAAAGAAAAACAAAGAGACTCTTGGACGAAGTCGACTGACTTGTCACTATCAAGTCATGCAAGGCATGATGAGATGATGACTCATGATCATGAATGAATAAATAAATACAAGCCAAGTTCATCTTTCTAAGGACCCCCTGGACTTTAATTCATGCTAAGTCTTAAAATAAGACCAACTAAAAAGTTTGCATGGATATGTCAAGCATAATTTTGTAAAAGGGAGTTGCTGGGTGGATGACGTAGAAAGTCGTTGAGAAAAAAGAGATTGACTCTCTCTAGAACGACTGACGACGACTGTGGACTCCCGTTTCCTTGGATGATATGCCATAATCGAATCGTGGTTTGGTTATATGTTTGCCTAAAGGATATTACAATTTATCCTTTAGGCAAAAGGGAATATAGGAATAAGAAGGCTGAACAAGAGAGATATGAGATTAGAAAAGTTGGGTCGACTCCATTCATTTCCATACACAACCAAGGGGGTTTTTTTGTCATGCCTTTTGCTTACTTATTGGGCAGGGATAACATTGCTATTTGAACGAACAACACAACAAACCTTGTATCTCAAAAACCTGAATCATTTAATGTATTTTTACAGCAGAGAAGGGATATAATCCAACTGAATTAGTTGGTCGTTCTGTTTATTGTAGCAAAATAATACTATCCGCAGCAAGCACTGCTCATTCATTTGTTCTTAGGCAATCTACAAACTCGTTTAATTCCCTACTCTTCCACTACCAACTTTCCTGAAGAATTAAAAGGTAAGGATTCATCCAAAATACTTTCGAATTTAACCATTCCTTCATTTTTTTTAAATCAAAGCCAATGGAAATGAATTGACCTAGTGGTTTTCCACAGTTAGACGGGTCTCTCGTTACGAAATAAAGGTTAAATGCTGAATTTATGGGTTTAATGTATTTGTAATCGGAGTATGAATAGTAGGATCGTCGCAGTATTACTCCCTATCATCCTCTACAGATAGCTTCTTTCTCAAGCCCAGTAAACATTAACTGGATCCTTTAACCACTTCAGAAAATCCAATCTTTTTTTTGCTGCGTATTTATTTAGTGATGCTATGCGGCTTGCTAATGGGGAAATGCGTCATTTTATGTGGACCTAGACGCTAGGATAAGTAATGAGTTCAGCGGATTCAAGTCCGCATCCATTTTTACTTTGACCTGTGCATGCAAAGTTTAGGTTTTTATTAGAACAGTTACAGTAGCAGTAGTTAGTTGTATGAAAGGATGGGCTCATATTCTTATCGGTGATGGATGCTTTAGTAATATTTAATTATGAAGAGTTGTCCAGGTAGAGACCTTAGGTTTGTGCATCTGCATCATTTCGTAAACCCTTACGTAACCTTATACTGATTTACCTTTCATTCCAGTCTTTAAAGGCGTAATTTTATAGTGTAGGTTACATGCAAACTGCATCTTAATTACGTGATTTATGCCATTTTTCTCGTATATGACCCTAACCCAAGTTGCTGTTACAAGCACGAAGGGAGTAATCATTCGTAATTGTAATCTAGTTTGGACTAGAACTATCCACAAGAGTTTATTTGTTTTAGAGAGTAAAAAGTATAGAGTTGTCAGTAACAGAATTCAAAAGCTGTGGCAGAAGGGGTGTGCCGGATTGTTAGAATCTGCAGCAGTAATAGTAAAGTATTGGAATTGTTGTTACCGTCGGATCAAAGGTCATAAAGTTGTTTGTCTTTTGTTGGCTATTAGCTTGTGTGTTTGTCTTTTTTGTTTGTGGATATGGTCATATTCCATGCAAATCGCTCTATCAATGTGGGATTTTTTTACCCCCAGACAAAACCAAACAAAACCTATGGATTTGTGACAAAAGTTTGACCGTAGTCATAATTTCTGTGATAAAGGGCGACAAGGATACTTCTTTCATTCCTGCAGTTTAGTTCTTTGTTAGGGTATATTCTGCCAATGGCTGGACTATAGAAATTAAGCGTGGGCTAGAGCTAGAGCTGGAATGCTATTAAGGTTGGGTTTGGGTATTTTTGCGGAGTCTCATTTGGTTTTAAGAATTGCATTTGCATCCATCTGAATTTATTCTGTCTAAGGTAATTTGCAGGTTAAGCATTTGTATTTGGTTTCTTTCTGTCTGACTTGATCCATCTTTATAAAACACGGTTATCACTGACTGCCAGTCATACTTTTAAACCATTAAATCTTAATAGGAACTGTTTTAAAGGTAGTCAATAATTTATCTGTTTGGCATCCGATGAATGAGTGAGTGAGTCTGGGCTTTTAGTTTATTCTTTCTGCCAAAATCATAGGTAGCTTTTCTTAATCTCCGTGTAATACTTAGATATTTTTATTTGTTACTGGTGGATGTTTATAAGATTATTAGCAAGATAAAGTGAAACATGAATAGGGTATAAATTGGTGTCCTCCGTCCGAGATCCCAACCCAACGAATCTGCAAAGACTAAAGAGTTTTACTTCCATCTTCCACAGATCTCTTTTGTCAGTTACGTCTACTAAGATCCTAATTTCTTGTGTTTATTTCAGAACCCGAAGTTTTTTGTTTCAAGAATACAAAGCGCAATTGAGGTCAAAAAATGAGTACTAGTACACTTTTGAAAAGTAGTAATTTATCATCGTTTATGGTCCCGGAACAAACTTTGATTTCGAGTGAAAGCGATATGCCTGTGCTGAAAATGGTGTCCAAGTGAGTCTTACGTTTTTTTCCCTTCAAGTTAGACTACGAGAACGGTGTTTATTTGGTGAGGATGGCTACCTAAAAAAAAAAGTCCTACAGTTGTTCCCCTGTGTTACAGGTATGACCCTTTGGTGTCGCAGCAGATGTGCGTAACTCTCGGGGGGCCTCGGTGGTATCGGTGATGTCCCCCACTCTGAATTGACTAATATAGAGACAGAGAGTGGGGGGAAGAATGAAGGGCTCTCTGGCTCTGACTCTTTTGACATTTACGTATGTTTACAAAAATTAAGCTTTCAGACTGTTTGTACTTTATATATGTGGATTCCTACATTTTAATATAATGCATGTTTAGTTAGATTGTACTTGTATTTTGTTAGGAAAAAGAAGAATTCCCAATAAATAAAACGCTCAAAATCACTTTTCGCTACCCACTTACTCCAAACACGATACTGACTTGGGATACAACTCTGCTGAACGACAATTTGTACATCGAAGTGCCCAATGGCTGTTTGCCGGACGCGTCGAAGGAAGCCTTTGTGGCTCTCTTGGAATATGCTGAGGAGGCTTTGGGATGTCGGCATGCTATTGTTTGCTTCAAGAAAGATCGCAATGATCGGGGTTAGTTAGTCTTTTAATAATAATATTTATTTACGGAAATAACTCACCCATAACACGGATTTATTTACTAATTAAATAATACTTATGTCGTAATTATAGCCATCCTGATTCGAACATTCATGTTTCTGGGATTCTACATGGTTCCACCCGGAAATGAGCTGGCCCCCAAGTCAGATAATGAGCATGTCTTTATGGTGTATAAGATAGATTAGAAAAGTGGTTTTGAGCAACAAAAAAAATGTTTATTTCGTTTAATATTAATAATTTCATTTGACTTTAAGAATATTCTACTTGAGTTAATCCCATAAAATTTAATACAATGGTGCTTAAATGAATTGATTAGCTATTAGTAGGTGTGTGCATGCATTTTTCTGAATTAATAAAGTTTCTCGCGATATTATCTTGATTGATTAAATGGTTGGGGATTTGGATTCCTTTTATTTTTCTTTAAGAAATGACTCGTCATAATAAATTTTCATATGCGTACAATTAGTTTAAATATGTTGATAAAAATAAATAACGATTTTAGTTTTACATACTTTATTGGAAATATAAAGGGTCAACTGACTGACCTCGTTACAGCATTCATTTTGGTAGTTCAAAATCTGACAGCAGGATACACAGTACAGTACACATACACATGAGACATGACCAGAACAATGCAAGATGACATCGAAACACTCCAGGACTAGTAGTCATACTTGAGTATGATCATAGGCAGGAAGATAATATTTGTTTTTTTTTTGTATCTGAAGAATCCACATCCACCTCAAAATATGAACATGAGGATATGCTTCATATTTTAAAATAGCGGAAGTTGCCTTGCTCCATTCGAAAGATACAACTGAGACAATTGAGAAGGTTAGCTGAGTAAATCTCGCAAAATTGATCAATTCAAATGCGATCGAAGCCATTTCTCAACGTCGTGTTCATTGGTCTGTAGCCATCGCATATTCAATCGAATCGTTTCAAGACTTTGATTCAACGCTCGCGTACCCGAGCCAACATCTTTGTCACTGAAGTACTCCGTGACCTGAAATAAATTATTTCAAAAACTTTACATTTTTCATTTCCAGTGAATTATCTCAGATTAGCATTGATACTGATACATTTATTAGTCGGCTTCACTTATGCTAAATGAAGAACGTACTACAGGTTGTAGAACCCAGAAAAGAGTCCTCCAAACTATTTGGTTCATTTCTCAGTGCATCTCTAAAACGTTGTTTAGCTTCTCCATAAATGGCTCGAGTAAAATTATGAATGATAAATCAGAATTAGTCTGAATAAGAAAATATTTTAAACGGTAGTGAAAAGCATTTGTAACGAAACCCAATGGCTATGTCGTCAATGTAACATTAGAAAAGCAAATAAGTTTACTACAGAAGAGACACTCTCTCATTAAAAGTCTGCGATATCCTGCATTTTACCTAGGTCTTTACAAGGGACAGAAAGGAAGGCGAACAGAATGCGTATCTTTTTTGTATCCTGTCATCACTTATTCGCTAAAAATCCTTGTCCCTTGCAAGTAAACGATAAAGGACTTGCACTTACTTCTTTATAATCAAATTCATTGGAGAATGGACCCACAACCGCAGTGATTAAACTGCCCATAGTAAAAGAGCCTTCGCCGAACATCGTTTGCAGAGTTGGCCAATGAGCTCTAAGATGACGCCAAGACAAAAGCCTTCCTGCTGGATTCGAAGAAACAACTGCTAAAACAGTTCGAACATCTTGAGGTCGCACAACGTTCCTATCCAAGCAGGCTTCCAAATACCTAAGAGATCATTAATGCAAACTCCTGAGCACATATCGGACCTCGATTAATGTCAAGCATTCATAGATCGCAATTTCAAGATAAACTGGACTCAAGATAGCAAAATCCAACTTACTGTTGCAATAGCCACGGATCTGCTGCAGAGCCTAATGCTTTCAGAAGAATTTTTTTCTCACTGGGAACACGAGTATCATTGTATTTTGACCAGCAGTAATCCCAACCAACGACCCCACCGTACTTAACGCCTAATAAAAAAGTCCATACTTCAGATTCATATCATAAAGCTGATTTACTTTCTTTCTATGTTACTAACTAAAATGTAAAGCTTATGAATATCCTGATTGATTTCTGAACAGGAAATAGTTACACATGCCCATCTTTCATAAACTCAGCCTAAATTTAGTTAAAAGAATGTTAAAAATGCAATTGTGGTGTCCCAGAAAAGCTATTGTAAAATATATTTACCTGCCGAGTACACAACTTCTCGCAAGTTTGGAGGAACTCTTACACCTTGGTCCTTCCAGTTTTTGAAATATGTACTGGCTTGTTTAACTGCTTCCTCCATTTCACAGTGAATAGCCGTCGCCAATACCTCACTTCTTAGTAATCTACAGAATAAATGCTTATACATTACATATATTGTGAAACATGCAACCTAACGCGTCTCGTTTGTTCCACGTTTATTTAGAGCGTCTTACTTGGTTAGATGAGGGCCTGAATCTGACCATCCAACTTTTTTGTAAATGGGATCGATAAGACGGAGTAAATATTGTATAAGAGGTCTATGCGCTTTCCTTTCGTACAGCACTTTACTCCACGAGCGGAAATGCTCTAAAGCCGTGGCCCAAGGGACGTATTCTGTTTCCTTCAATAGGTATTGGGATAGCTCCAGTGGAACACTGGCGTCTACAATCCCGGCTCTTAAATTATAAAAAAAACAAGGATGTTCTTATTTTAAATGGCTTTTACTTAGCGTCAAACCAACTTATGTATTCTAAAGAAAAAAATACAAAGTCCATACTTGCATAAGGTGAAAGCATCATCGATTAAACTGGCCCGATCAGTAGGACTTAAAATGAATGGATTAGAAAGCAAAACTTTCACCAACGAATCCCACAACTTTCCTTCATAATGAACGCGATAGAAACCAGTTTGGTTAACATTGAATTTAATCCACTCAGCTCGATACGGCATGTTAAACTCGTCTAAATCATTTCAACGTATAAGAGTCACGCTATTTAACCAGATCCGAGAAACGTATCATTCTTCATTATATGAGAGGTAAGGTGACCAAAACCTTTTTGAACTTACAGTTAGTCATATTCATCCATGCAAGCTGCATGGTACGAGGCTTGAGGTCCGTAACATAAGTCAGGGGGACGTACCACTTGTAGTCAAAAGGTGAAGTTGTATGCTCAATTTCTGTTTCATTGTCCAAGGGATTAAGTAGGAATCTACTTTGAGAGGCTTTTATAGTATTGTTCTCAAGAAGAACACGGATCAAGGGAAATCCCATTTGAACTGTCCAGGTGTCCATAATAGTCTTAAGGGATCAGTCAAGAAAACCTTTTTCAGTTCATTGCAAACGATTATTACACAAACTGGAAATACATTCTTTTGATCTTCTTAGGATGACAAGGACAGAGTGATGCATTTCAATCATTTACTTAAACTCTTATGTTATGCTACCTTAACTTTCATTGAGTCATTTGTACTTGCACTAAGAGATGTCCAGAGATCATTAGTGTCTGCGTTATCAAACTTATTCTCATTAAGATACTCGGTTAAACCGTGTCTCAAGACCTTTTGTCCCATCACTGATTCTAGCATGTACAAAATAGCAGCCCCCTAAAATAATTAAAAGCCTTTTGTTCATTTCCATACGGCATCTGTTTCTATTTAATATCAGATTATCGTAAAAATAACCTTATTGTAGGAAATGGTGTCAAAAATAGCTTCAATTTCTCTAGGATCGTGAACTTCAACGGATATAGGATGACTACTGGAAAGCGCATCCAATGCTAATGCCGGTTGTGTCTTCTCCAATACAAATTGTTCCATCATTTTCCATTCAGGGCGAATAAAATCCACACCGACATATTCAACAAAGCTTGCAAACCCTTCGTTTAGCCATAAATCATTCCACCATTTCATTGTGACGAGGTTCCCAAACCACTAGAGAATATTTTTTATTAATGGTCTGATTAATTTTAAAGTCTAAGTCATGGTCATCGTTAATTTACCTACCTGATGGGCAAGTTCATGAGCCACAACAATGGCAACCCATTGATGTGCCGCAGAACTACTTTCATTTCTGTCATAAAGAATGGAAGTTTCTCTGTAAGTAATTAATCCTACAAAAATAAAAAAGGCCAAAGTATTAGTAAAAATCTGAAAAATGCATACAATTATTAGTTAGTTAAATAACAATTATTCAAACCCCAGTTTTCCATCGCTCCAGCTCCGAAGTCGGGTATAGCGATCAGATCTGAAATTGAAATTAAATTTATTGCATTAAAAAACAATGGATTTGTACTTTTTACATTTCATGGAAATGCTGAAAATGGGGGAAAATAAACCTTGTTTAGGTAAAGGGTATGGAACGCTGAAAAAGTCATCATAGTAGTCCATCAACTGAACTGCCGTTTGAAGGGCAAATTGGGCCTGACTTTGCAGATCTGGAGGGGTGTATATGGAGACTTCTACAGATTTAGCTGTTTTATTACTAATACTGGAATAGTCGCAGATAACGAAGGCAACTAAGTATGTGCTCATCTCGACAGACTCCTCAAACTCGTCTCTCCACTGAAATTATTCAATACCCATTTAATGAAGCAACTCAATAGTTTTTAATCATTATTCCAATCAATTAAGAAGAGAGATGATGATGCATACCAGCTCCATATTATATCCGTAGTAAACAGTTTCTATCTTTTTAATCGGCATATTGAACAAAGATTTGTGCATTTGATTTCGTATAATGATCATTTTGAAAGCTGCTTTAAACTGAGGCTCGTCGAAGCAAGGAAAGGCGGATCTTGCATATGTAGGTTCAAAATGCGTAGTGGCTAGGTATCTGTTATGTGATTTCAGAAAGTATTTTTTAAAAGAAATTATGAGTTACGTAAAACATTAAGAACTCCGGTACCTCCTTTCTCCTTGAGAATTTACATACGAACTAAGATAAAATCCTTCCAACTCTGTACTAATATTAGTTTGGAAGCGTATTCCTAAGGAGTAGTTTTTTCCAGGTCGAAGGACACTTTCTTCATCAAGTTCCAACGATATCTAAATATCAATTAATTAAATTATTTATAGCCCATGTTAGATCATTCGGCTCCTTAGTAGGGATTAAACGCTGGTTTTCAACTGCTCTAAATTACCATTTGAAACGGGCGATATTCTAACAATTTCGAAACATTGAGGGGCTCTACCCGATGGTCATCTTCTACTTCCTCTTTTACCCACTTCTCAATAATTCTTATATTTCGACTATGGAATACTATAAAGTTAGTTTCCTTTGTTACTTCGAAACGAATTACCACCCAACCTTAAAGGTAAAGACAGCGTTCAATACTTTAGCCATATGAATTCATACTTAAAGACATACTCAATGCATGCAAACCTGTAACATCCAGCGTAGTTAAATTTGGATGAATAGAAATAGTGTAGTGAGTTGGTTTTACAAAGTCCGGTAGTCGGGTCTTATTCCAAGGGAATTCTTCTCCTGATTCAGATATTAATTTCCCATCCTCCGGCGAGTAAACGTCAGGGTTCATAGTAGGATCCAACGATCCGTTTAAAAAGGAACAGCCTATGTAAAGATGACACATTAAAAGAATTGACTTCATTCATCTCATTTTATAGTACATTACCACTCAAAGGGGTCGCAAAGGCAATAATCACGGCAACGAAGAATAGGGCGAAGAACACAACCATAGCTACCCCCACCGCCCTTTTCTGGGAACATACTGCAATCCGGTCTTGTTCGTAAAGTACCCTCTTATTTGCATTCGTTGACTCGCCTGAGGTAGGAACGGTCCATTTAATTATAGGAAAACATTCAAAATTAGAAGCTAGACCTGGAACGGCGTAAATACGAAACGAGGATATTCATGCCAGTATTACCTGTTAAAAAGGCCACCTCGTCAACCTCATGCTCACTCATCCTTACGCTCATTCTACGTGACTTAATGGATGACATTTACCCTTTTCCCTATCTCGCATCTTTTCGAACAGGAAAATTTCAATAAGTACCCCGCATATAGCTCATATTTTGTACGGGCAGAGGTACACTTCACGCAACGAATGGACCGCAAGGAATTCACAGGTAATCCTGATGGCCACTTAACCTATTTTTTGTATGACAAACCTATGAACTAACAACTAGCTACATATGAACAAATGTCCCTGTAAGCGCTGAATTAACCGAGAAATTCAAAACTAAGACCCTTCTATCTAACAACTCGTCTCTACAGTTAATGTAAAAGCGACACACGAACAAATCCCGGTTTCTATACGACGGACGGTTGAGGATCTCGGCTTCTTCTTTTTGGTTTAACGCACTATAGTCTTCGGAGAATATGGATCTGACTGAAGGCTAGTACGGCATCACCCGATGCTCTGGTACGGTTCTTTTTTATCGATCCTTACTCCGTTCAGTGTAGAGAATAAATGATCCCCCTCTTTCACAAAACGGGATTCCAGCATTTATCGGATGGAAAGCCATGGACCGAGTCTGCCTGATACCCGATACACCCCGATTCTCATATGCTGCTTACCCTCGAAAAACATGCATGAAGTCAGCTACCCACTCTGGTAGCTCCGGTAGCAAAATTAGAGCTTATTCTTCTGCGGAATAACCCTCCCCTTTTTCTTCATCTTTCCTGTGTCTCTGTATAAGTGAAAGCGGCTGCTGCTGCTACTCCATATAAGTCTCAATATAAAGCAAAATGATCAAAGTCCCCCTTTTATAGTTTAGACAATCAGGCCCTATCTTTCTCGGCTGGGCGTAGTTACTATAAGCAAAGTTTCATGATCGTGATCGTGATACGCCGTTTTTCATGAAAGAACAAAACTGATGGGCTGCTGTACTGTTGCCGAATTAACTGGCACACAATACTGACTTAGTTCCCAATCCCTGAATTCGGGAAGATTTCTCTTCTGCTGAAGAGAGATGATGATAGTCATTGCGTTGGCTCTTAGTAGCAGGCAGATTTTGTAACATGGACTAAAGAAACGCGTATACCAAATCAGTTAGGGTTTACTTCAACTTTCTCTAGAAAGATTAGACCATGCAGGTTTGAGTGCATAATGTTTGTACACAGGAAATCTATATCTTCATGAAATCCCAGAGAAATAAATCTTTTTTGAGCTACTTTGTTGGTTGCTGGATGGCTGACTTGGTAGATGGAAAACTTGGAAAGTCGCTTATCCTGCCGTTTACTTGCTCTTAAGACTCCACAAGGGGTAGGCTATTTCTTTATTTTTGAGACAACAAACAGGTTGGCCACCGTTTACAGGGATTTATAGATACTAGGCATGTAGCCCTAACATGGGGAGAGAATTGAGACAACTATTTGTGCATCTTTTAGTTTTACACTGCGGCATACATTTGTCCAAAAGAAATCTCCTGGAAAGCAAAGCTATCTACATGGAAATCTGAGTAACGGTTAGTACAGTAATAGCAAGTTAATGGATGGTTTAATAAGAGGGTCGTCTACTTTTTTCTATCGTCTTTCTCTTTACCGTCCGGATTTTAATGATCCGGAAGGTATAACTTTGGTTCTGGTAATTGAAATAAGCCGTTTGAAAGCCAGCTTTATCTCACTTGTCCCTAATACGGCAAAATGTGTTCTTTAATAGATTTAGGGCTTATTTGCATTCTTATTATTACTGATCGGATCGGATATACTTATTGGGTGTATTTATTGATGTTATAATACTGGCAATGATATTAGTAAGACACATTAATAAAGTTTATTTGGCTATTTGCAAAGGATTAAGCATGAACACAACTCATAAATGCAAAGAATCATACCAACCGAACTGATTAAAGCAAAAGTTATATGACTGTGCTCCAAAGGTAAAGCTTTGTAAAGGGTTAAGAACACCCACGCCACGGGTCATAAAATGAAGAAAAGGTATGTATGAGGTAATAGACAAAATAATCCTACAGGACATCCAGAATTAAGGGTACGAAGGAGGACGATAACAAAATAACCCACAGCGATGATAAAACAACCTATCTTTTAGCATAAACCAAAATATCATATGAAGGATTACTTTTAGCAAAGGGGCCTTATAACAAAAATAGTAAATATGCACCGATCAAGAATCACCATCCACAAAATTAGAAGGTTCAAGACTGTGCTGTCTTTTTGTTGGCTTAACAGGTTAGGTTACATACATTTGCTAACCTTCCGGTGGTGTTTACTAGCAGTCAAAGATTTGTCTATAAATAACCAAGTTCATTTTGCACCACGATTGTTAAAGTTGATTAACACTGCACGTTAATATATAAAAAACTATAGTTAATATGCCATAATATATAACAACATTTTAACTGAATAATAACTTGATAGCCATGGCTCTGTCAGTAGTAACGATAAGCGAGTACTGGAATTCTATTAAGCATTAAGCATGAAGACTATGACAGGCTATCTTTATTACGGCAGCTTTTTTATTGGAGATTTCTTAAGAACAAAAATTATTCAGCAGCTTGGTCGACCGGCATATATAGCCTGTACGTGTACGGTGTTGGCATATTCTTATGCAATGTTGCTTACATTTCCATGAATGTTCGATGCATGTCAGTAAAATTTAAACACAGTTGAGTGATTTGTTAAATGAAAAAACAAAAATCAGCAATTGCAGTCCCCTTATCTATCTTTTAGGCTTAAAGCATTGAATTTGATCAAAATGGGAACCCAAGTGCCTAATTGAATTGATTCAAGCTTAATAAAATGGTCCAATCAGTAGCGCAGCAGGTTGATTATTTCCTTTTCGTTTGTAGTGGTTATGTTACACAGAACGGTTGTATACATATCTGAACTTTTCAGCCTAGCTTATAGCGTAAAGCAACTGCAAAAAATGAGCAACGAATAAGGCCTGCCTGGCATCCATACATTTTGAGTATGAAAGGAGTTATTAGATTCCAAGTAATGAGACTAACTGTCATTTGTAAATAATGAAGATGGCCCATTTACCCCTAGCTTTCGTTAGCTTTGTGTTTGTTGTCATTAAACATAGTCGATTAAAAGCGTTATAATTTGATTCAACCTAAGCAGCCTGTCCGTAGCGTTATGTCTTAATTTCTCGTTCCGATCGCATGAATCTGCAGAATAATTTTGGAATCGTTGGGTTTGGTTGCGTTGAATGCCCTGGAAAGAACGTTCACCCAAAATGCTCCCGATCTACCGGTTCATGTACAGGTTCCTGTCAAACTTCTCAATGAATCTTTTCTGTCAGTTTGAACTACTTCTCTTGAAGATCTGCTCAACTTCAACTTATTTCATTCCCTTCGCAATACATGTTCTTCTCTGCTCAATTGACATGTTGACAATATTTAATGAATCACCGGGATATAGAAATTTAATTAGTGCGATCTCATTAAGGCAAACCATACTAAATGGCATTCTAAGCGTACATTGTCTATCTGGAGATAAATTTGAAAGGAGCTTATTTTACTGGGTTCAGAATCTGACATTTAGTCACATTAATATCGGATATCGGCAGATTTACGCAGGAAGCATTGGCCCAACTGCTACTATATCCGTAAATAAACGGGGTGGTGTTCCAATTATTTTGGCATATTCAGAGATCCCTAGCCTACTATCAACCAGATTAAATAGGGTCATATTTCATGCTTTGATTTAGGTGGTCTTCTGACATGCCAGGTGAGAAGCCTACTCCGCTCTGTTACCAACCCCGCTTTTTGCAATGCTACTCTCCCTTTCTGCGAGCTTTCCATCGAAACACCCCCACCCTATCAGAATGAGTAGGATAGCTTGAACCTAGCTCCCACCCTTACACATATTTTGAATCATACCCTTTGATTTCGACAGCTTTTCTCAATTTCCAGTAACACATTGCTAAAGTCATAACCCCCTCTACAGCTTTAGTAGTAGTGGGGTTGTGTCTTATGTGTAACGCTAAGAAAGGGTTCTCTAAGCCCAAAACCAACAACTTTACGTCGCAATGCTAGAGCTTCACCTTACCATCGCTGATGGTGGATGACCGTTGAATTAGATCATGAAATCTCTTCACATAGCCGCTTTTCAAATGACCACTTCTTCCAGACATCTTGTTCATGTCTTAAAGACTGTCCGTGGGGCAGCCTTCCCATATTTTAAAGACTACACACTTTATGTTCATCACAGCTTTTGTCATGATAAAGAACTGAGGGAAGTAATCAGATAGTATAATTCAACTAAAACCATTGTATACATCTTAAGCAAAAAGTTCAATTTTTTTGAAATAAAAAATTATACTTTTTTGATGAGCTGAAACTTGTACTGGAAAAATTTCGAATGCTTTAATTTCAAAAAGGATATTTTATGAACAGAGCCCAGGTCAAGTCGAGTTCAAAGATATATTCCAGTAGAAAATGGGATGAGAATTGAGGAATGAATTCACATTGCTTAATACGTAAATTTAATAGTAAGTTAGTTATTTTGTGCAGAAGGGGTAATTAAATTTTCATAAAAAGCGTCTTAAACTCGAGTTGTTTTTAACTTAAACTAACCTCAATCAGCTTTCCCTAGAAAACTTCAATATTTGAATTGAAACCACGGAGGGTTGGTAGTATTAATTCCCAAGTTGTTACGGTTAGGGTGGTAGTGTTTCTTTAGAAAAGTCAGGTCATGAAATCCCGAACGGCTACACTTGATTTCCTCCATAAATTAATTAATAAAATGAGTTCCTTCAAATACCATTCATCGCTTACTTTTATATAAAAACACCAAAATGTGCACGCGTGCTGTAGAATTTGATTCAATTTTGTCCTGTCCAAAAATGTATTCTTTTTTTGCCCGATAACCGCTTGGATGATTTGTTTTAGAGTCAAGTTGTACAATCGGACAGTTAAATTCAGTATTATACGTTTTCAGATTCAGATTCAGGTTCAATAGTTTATTTGACAGGACAATAATATAACTATAAATATATCATGTATGCCACGTTTCTTCCAATATTAGGTCCTCAGTTAAAAATAAAAATAAAAAGAGTTCGTTGTCATTCATTGGCACAAATATATGGGTAACATATCTAAGAAATTATTATTCCATTTATCCATCTACTTTACTAATAACTACTTAAACTACAATTTTGGTACTATTATAATGATTCATTGATAAACAAAATCGTCCTGTCTTAACAAAAGTAAATGTTCTCTGATAGTTTTGTCAAATAATGGAATGGAATTAGAAGTTTTGATTTCGTCAGGTAGTTGATTCCACATTCTAACTCCTCGGGTACTAAAGGATTTTTGACCAAATGCAGTATGCATTCTGATCATTTTAAAGTCATTGGCAGTTTTGGACGCCCGGAAATTCGCCTGTTAACTACAAATTTCGGGAAAAACATTGGATAAATTGGATTAAATTTTAAATATTTATATAAAAATTTGCAAGAGTATAATTTCACCCTCTCGCCTTTGTCTAACCAGTATATCGTATTTTGGAGAATTTCTTCTTCTCTTAGTTCCAATAACAATTTGACCTAAACTACGCAATAGCTTGTCTAGTCTAACTATACAATTTGGAGGTAGATCTCCCCAGACTGGTAAGCAGTAATCGATTGCAGATAGCACTAGCGATGTGCAAAAGGTATGGATTAGACTCTCTCAAGAAAAAACTCTCTAAATTCCGATTCCACTGACACCGGTATAATGGTCTATAATCAGAAATATACAAAAGACAACCAGAAAATCTACTAAGATTTTATGTTTGTCCTTTCCAGAATTTATTTTATGTGGCCCCAAATTATTCGAAAACTTAAATAACCCAAACTGAGTCATTTTCGAACCCTAACGAATCCATTTGTATATACATCTCTTAGTAAATTCTCAATATCTTGAGACCGTTCAACATTTTAATTACTTTCGAACTGAATGGGTATGACCGAAAGTGATAATAAAATTAAAGCCAGTGTACCAATTGTTAGTTGAATTGAGAAGGTTTCTGGGTTTTAGGTCTATCGTCTCCAATCTCGTTTATTAAGGCTAGCGTAACGAAGCCTTTTAAGTGAATGCTCTGTCATGCTGGCTGGCTGTCCGTCGGAGCGATAACTTTCGAACCGTTGAACTTTTTTGAATTCTCTTTCGAATTTCGGTTCTTGGGGTCAAGAAACTTTGGGAGTTCGTAGATCGGCTAATTCGGTCATAGCCCCTGGGGGTGGGGTCAGTGGTCACAAATTGGTCTTTGCTAACTCCTATCAACCATGGTATCGTTGGAAAGGTACTTACTACGGCATTTCAAAACAATAATAAAAAATTGCTATGTGACTCGCAGGTCAAAAGTTATGACCTTCCGAGGGTCAAATGGGGCAAGGTGAGACTCTATTTACCAAATCAAACCTACTACTACAACAACTTCATTCTACCCTATTTGGGCACCCCCATTTACCTTGGTCTAACGTTATGACCTTGCAAAGGTCACATGGGGCAAGGTGAGACTCTACTTCCAAATAGTACTCACAACCGTGACAACTTCATTCTACCCTATTTGGGCACCCCCACTGACTTTGGTCTAACGTTATGACCTTGCAAAGGTCACATGGGGCAAGTTGAGACTCTACTTCCAAGTGGTATCCACAACCTCGAACACTTCATACAACCTCAAAAATTTGTCACAGTGCCCCAAACATCCAAAAATGTCTCCACTTGCCCCCAACATCCCAAAATGTCTCAACTTGCCCCCCAAAATGTCTCCACTTGCCCCCAACATCCCAAATGTCTCAACTTGCCCCCAACACCACAAAATGTCTCAACTTGCCTCCAATACCCCACGCTAGCCTTCGTTACGCCCGTTTACAACGGTTTATTCGATTTAATAATCTGAAGCCATTAGTTTGGATTATTGAATTTCCACCATTCCGTTCTGAAGCATTCTAAATAGCTTATAGTCAGTCATAATTGCTCTGATAACTTCCATGATCCAAGAGTTGAACTAATTATTTAATGTGCATGCTCACATGCAAGTAAATTATTACAATCTGGCATTCTTCAAATGACAAGGAAAGATTTTGATGGAAGCTTAAAGAACAAAAGATAGTGTCTAGGGTTGAGTTCATGTGGAACTTCGAGTTCCAGCATTCGTATAGCTCGAAGGAGTGAACCTTGAATGTTATTGTCATTTGAACACCATGATGCGATGCGACATACCAGGTTATTTTATGCAAACTACCTGGTGAGTTTAACTGTGAAATTTAAATTGCTTTCACTAGATTGCTTGAATGTAGCTACTATTATTACGAAGTACATATAAATATTAGTATTATTTACGTAGGTCTTTTTTCCTACTATCCTCTAGCTCCTATCCTTGTCCTTCCTATTTCCGCTTCTGTGGTCCACTCAGGAATCGTTGAGTGGACTCAAAGGGTTTGCATGCAAGCATGGCTTTAAAGCCGTGATTGCAGGCAAACTAAAATGGTCCTCCAGGGCTCCTATACGGGGTCCGGTCGATATCTACAGAGATTAGAAAGTAGAGTAGAGTAGAGACTCTGAGATTCCTAACTCAAAACATTACTGGACACAATACGCTTCAGTGTCTCTTGCCAATAATGGGACCTGCCTCCAATGTGAGAGTGGGGATGATGAGACGAGTCTACATTTTATTGCTGACTGCTAAATTTAGTACAGCCAGATTCGATGTCTTTGGGGTCCATGGGATGGACCCTGAAGGCTTGAGTGGTATCCCCTTGCCTGATTTTCTTAAATTCATTAAGACTTCAGGACGGTTACAAGTTACACCAAGAGGGTGGTGAAGACTCAGCAAAGTAATCCGCTTGTCCGGGTGAGTCAGCAATAGGCCTACCGTGTGGCCTGCGCTACATGGGTGGCTATCGTTTTATCAATATGTCATCCACACCTCAAAACATGCATACATACATGGGTCTTTTTGTCATTTTGGACAAAAGAGAGAATTGGGAGGAAGTAGATTTCCACAAAGTTAGAAATTCTGTCTAGTTTCATGCGGGTTCACTTAATCATTTTCAGTCAATTACTTTAGTCTTTTTTAACGTGGATTTGGGTACACAGGTGTTTTGAAGCACACTCAAATGTAATACAGTAATTACTTGTACATAGACCGCGACTTATGCACCAAAACGATGGCTTGAACAATGTTTAGCGTAGGACGGATACCCCTGTTTAATTTGTAAAGGATAGCATGCAGCTATTTTATCGCGTGCGGCATTTATGAGTAATGGCGGTATTTAAATTTTTAATGGGTGGTGGTTTTCCTCAACATGATATCATAAGAACAGGGTCACTGCACTATTTGATCATCTCATTGTACTGAGTTAAGAAAGTGGGAAAATGGAAGGCAAAGCCATGCTTAAACTGATATTCCTTCCTTAATCCTGGAAATTGCTACAAGGGAATTAAATAGTTAATGAATTTTCATGAGTTGATCTGAAAACCCCACTTCCATCCCTGAGACGTAAATAGTCGTTCGCCTTCGCTAAAAACTACTAAATCGCTTTGTATTAATTTGAGATAAAGTATAATCAATGTAGTCCATTGAAGTCATCGAGTGAAAAATATGGCTTTCTCTATCCGTTTCCTTCTTATTTTTATACGTTAACTGGACTTTTAAAGCTTATATCCGTCTATTTCCGATTGTATGTAAGTCAATCCGTAGGGTTCCCTTGTCGCATCATGGAACAGTTTTTAATTCTCCTATTCAGAAATTTAGGCCTCAACGTTCAAATCCTCTAGTTAAGGCTAAGCTAAGAACCATGATTTACGAGGAATCGTTGTGCAAGGATTTATGAACCTTGTTACGGAAACTACGATTGAGAACCACAACCTCTTTATCTTCTCACTGACATCAATTTATGTGTATATTTTTTCGTTTTTCGAACTTCGGTCTCGGGTAACTTAGATATTGACATCCTATAAAAACCAGCATTTATGAAAGCACAGCTAAAATTTAGTTATCCTTGGTAAACCCTAATCTATTAAATAATTGTAATTACTCATATTTCTGTTTAAATAAGATTAACCTTTGTAGTATATAAGGAAAGGTGGAATTGCCACAGACAACAGAAAACTGCTATAGATAGACTAATAATTACTAAAGTGTATTAATATATAATAGTACAGACTGGAAGGCGAACTGAGGGGATACATATTTAAGTAAAGGGTTTTCAATTCGCTACCCTTATGATGATTTGGTGATATACTTTTCGTCATTGTGCACATAAACAAGTGCAGTATTCAATAGCGCTAAGCACTGCATAAATCAAACTCATTCCCCGGAGATCCATTTTGTCCAATAAGAATGGAAAAGGTGAGATGTATGAAAATGCGAGATCACGAATCCTAAAAGATTTGTGCCCCACTTATCTTATTCCCGAATATGACAGCCAGATGAAGGATTGCCAGGGTGATCGGTAACATTAAATTGTATATGCTTTCTGTTTCCATCGATTCATGGACGTTGCGTTGCATCAAATATTGGAAAATGTTTCAGACACTGTGGCTTGAGAGCTACCAAACCAAGTCTGCCTGTAAATGTCTGTCGTCTTTTAGACCGTTTTCCAAAACCATCATCCTAGCCTCGGTCAAAATTATTAAAATATACAACAGAAATAGTAGCTGCAGTTTGTACGATATGCTAGTTTTAATGGTAATCGGTAGGATTTCCCTTCACTTCCCCTACGGCACAGTATTCCTTATAATGTACGAACCAAAGAAGCATAGATGAGCATATAATAAAGGTAAAACTGCTTTAAAACCACAAGACAAGACATAAAGTACCGGATAGTCTAACGAGGCTTAAGAACGCTAAGTCTTACCAGTAATGAGCTTGCTTTCTGTTTGCATATGTGTGACGGTGACGTTTACACGTTTTGACAAGGCGATTTGTGCCATTTAAAAAAAACTTTCCTTTTAGTGTAAGTACATTTTTTCATAAATTATTATTTTATGATGTTATATGAACCGTCATTTGTGAAAAATTTGCTTCCATTATGGTAAGGCTAATATTGTAGATTCCATTAAATGGTTTCCTTCAGCTGGCTAAATGAAAAAACTTCCTTAAACTTTAACTTCTCACGTTGTTGCTCTATGCAAAAAATAAATTATATCTAGGAAACAAACAAACGAAAGGGAATTTTACACATTTCGTTGTTGCGATTCTGGGTTCTTTTATACTACCTGTTATACCTAGAAGTCTCTAAAAACTGAACATATAATTGATTATACTAACTTGTATGAACACAGAAGAGTGACTTTGAGACTTAAATTGATCGAAATAAATCCAAATAGGGTTAGACAGCAAACAAAGTTAGTAACGTTGCATTATTAACTTTTATTTTGCCATTTTAATCATATCAATTCCTTTCAGAGTAAATATTTGTTATCATCCTAACCACTGCTTAGAATACAGATAGATCCTAAAACTATGTATAATATTGTTGGAAACAAATTATTACAGAGATAATTAATTTAATAGGTTAGAAGAGCGAGTTCAAACCTCCAGATCATTCTAGGGCTTTTTAATTTAATTACATCCTTAGATCTTTAATTAGATGTTGGCATCCTTAAAATGGCAGGTATTTCATAGAGTAGTAGTACAGCTAAGTAACATACTATGCAAGACAATATAATAGTACAAATACAGTCACTCAGTTAACTGAATAATAAACTTAAACTTTATAGCCTCTAGCCAGCAAGGTTGGGGTAAGTGAGATCAGATGCGTCCAACAAAAATTCACACTTTCACTTCCACCGAATAGCCATACACTCACATATCAGTGGTGATGCTATTTTAGTAAGAACTATTAGAACTTAGTGCTCACTTCACTTGAGTGGTCCTTCACTGGTCACCTTACCTATAAGTTATCTTTAGAAAAATGATCTAAAAAAAAGTAGACACACGACATGCATGTCCAATATTGAAGGTCTCAGAGAAACATTTCACAGAACGTCTTTCCTACTATTTCTTTAGATTTTTTTTAATTATAACTGTAAATAGTTAAGGTACTGTATTAAACTTGTTTTTCAGTTGATTTTAGAAGATTTTTTTAGTTTAAAAGATTGCCAACGCTAACGCACGACACATATTTTGAATGTGATGCTTCACTTCTTGGATTCTGACGAAGATCACATTTTAATTACTTCACAGGGAACAGTTTATCTGTATCTCTCATGAGCGTAGAGCGTATCAAGAAAACATTTTCTTTGATCGCAGATATAATATCCTGTAAATGATTTCAAATATCATTTAAGTCCTAAGCCAGCTCAATCTAACGATTAAAATAGCTCAGAATTTCTCGAACAGTTATAGGAAGAGACATTCAGTCGTAATAAATCATCTAGCGATGCCATCCCTTTCCAACATTTTATCTTATAAGAGAAGTAATAATACTAAGAAGGGGATCTTGATCCTACAACCACATTGCTCTAAAGGTTCGGCGTTCACACAGTAGGTAACTATGAAATTTCATACTGATTCAGGTTTTAGCAATAGACTAGATCGTACTATAAAAAAGTGTTCGATAGATTCGTACTTACTCGTGCGTTTTTTTAAAGTAAGTTTTTCACAAAAAAAAACCTTGCGTTGTTAAAATTTCATGATAGGAGCTCGAAAACTGCTTAGTTATTTGACTCCAAATCAAATCATGGCAAAGTATATGATAATCATGAATATATCAAATATTTTCAGTGCTACATTTATTGGCTATTTATGGTTAAGTTTACAGGGTGAGGTCTTCTGCATATGTTGTCTCAAGCAATAAAGCTTTCCTTAGTAATAATTAAGGACTTACTAATTTATATAATGTGTCTTTTGAACTGTACAAGGGATCATAAGTTGTTGTAAATTTATCAACTATTTCTAAAATGCGGTTGTACTAATATGTTCTAATTATCCGTCCATATCCGTAGATATAATTGTTTTAATAGCAAATATCGCAAAGTGTAAAACTAGGTCTGAGTATCCTGCTTTTCAGTAGCATATATTTCCATCCCATGCATGAGTAGGCATATGGAATAGTGACTATTTTAGAATTGGAATTAAAACAAGAATAGCACGAACATTTATTTCCTAAAACGTTTGTTTCCTTGGAAACTGGGTAGCTTAATTAGTTATCAATCAGGAGTTAAAATTATTGTACATTCATCTTTGACGTTAAAACATACGTACTAAAGTACAAATTCCAGGAATAAATATTTAAAGTTAACTATTCTAAGACTAATTTTGATTTATATTCCGATTATTCTAGCTGACCATCTAACCAACAGCGAGCTGGATGCCTGTCCCCTTAAAAAAGGTTTAGAGACTAGGCTACAGGAAATCGGGAATTGCATTGCATTTATTTTTAAATGGTGCTTTAGCTTTTCAAATCTACATTTTTTAATTACTGATCATCCACGGATTAAGTAAAAATTTACTTTCAAAACGAACTTCATTGCTACCAGTTGTATAGTGACCGATTAAAACATCTACTTTTGCAACTTCGTTATCTGTATAATTCAAGGTGATAATGATTCTTCAGAATCGGATAAGCCGGCGGGCGAAAGGTTTGTCAATTGCTGCATTTTCTGAGATACATACATATACAGCTAATAAATCTAAGTGGATAATTTTTGTAAATGTTTTTTTAGCTTTTAGGTGACAGCATTTTTTCTCTGAATTGCTTGACTTTTTTTGACTGAAATAACCAAACTTCTATCTCATTTTCTCTTTGATGATCCTCATAAAGGGAGAAAGCAGGGACGACGAAGTGGCACGTACTGCTTAAGAGGTAGGTCTCCTAAGTGCATTATGCATGTAAACCCTACAACAGAGCTGATGAATGAACGGTTATAAAACTGTCTACCGCGTGCTGTTCTCCTGATGGCATGTCTCAAAAGGTGTAAAATACTGAAACACTCATCATGATAGGCTTTTCAGAGTTCTGCCGTCCGAGCGACATGGAATCTCTTTACTTTTAACTATTTTCCCGTTCCCTCATGAAACCCTCTGGGGTATCTTTCATCCAGTCAGATCACATTCATCGTATGCTTACATACCAAACAAAGTGCTTTTAATCAAATCATTACAAAGTTATTTATCAACTATACCCAGTTTTGGCACAGTCTCCCATTCCGTTGCTCTCTGCCAACTCTGGTTTACGAGCCAGTGAAAGGAAGGCCAACAATCTAATAAAGTCATACTTGTGACGAGGAAAATTTAGAACGTGTATGAAGTTTAATTACTTGCCAAAATCTTCTCAAATATAATGCAACTAAATGCAGGGAAATGGAGGGATAGGAAAAGTTTATCATAGGATAGATTATAATGATCATCTATCCTTGTTATTAGATACAAGAATTTTTTCGAGTTGAAAGTTCCACCTAACCTTTATGATTAACTGAGCTCATACATTTTAAACTATGTCCAATACATACAACAATAATGCGTCTAAATAATAAAGTCAAGATGGTAATAAATTCAGAGCATTGGCTTTCTAGCAAATTGCTGACGAGTGTTTTGTAAGTTTTTGGTATTATTTTGCTTGCGGAAAGGGTTTATTCGAGTTGAGTGGCTCTTCTGTGGTAGAGAGAAGATTTAATTTAGCGGAGATTGGATCATAGGATAATGGATAAGTTTGTCGTCTGAGGAGTAAGCACATCCGTCTCATCCCTAGTATTTTTGATGGAGATTGTGTCTGAGCTGGCGATATCATTTGAGAGATGCGTAAGAGGGATATGGACCTGCACCTCATCAGTGGTTGAGAAATAGGTGGCTGTGACTTGGTTGTAGTTGACATTCAAGACGGGAGTCTGAGATTCAGAGGCCTGCTCATCAATAGTCTCTAAAATGCCTTCCTTTGGGGGGCCATGAGGGAGTTCCGTCGCTGGATGAAGTACAGGAATTAATGTCTCCTCCGTTTCATTCCCATTGCA
This sequence comes from Hydroisotoma schaefferi, assembly GCA_034682405.1. Taxonomy (NCBI): domain Eukaryota; kingdom Metazoa; phylum Arthropoda; class Collembola; order Entomobryomorpha; family Isotomidae; genus Hydroisotoma; species Hydroisotoma schaefferi. The sequence goes on from JAQFZX010000111.1 coordinate 82,390, forward strand.
CGTTCGCTGCGACATAAACTGACGACCCGCTCGTGCCAGCTCTCTTTGAGAGGACAAAAAACAAGGAAGAACTTGTTTGAATTCCTTCCTAAAGTTCTCGTTCAACCAAGCATAAAGCCACGGGTTGTAGCAACATGATGACATGGCTACGGCATGAGAGAGAAAAAAACAGACATTGTAATACTTCCAGTCTCCTGCCCCCGCGTAGACGTCGTCGAGGAAATTGACCATATTAATTGGGAGCCAACATATCCCAAAAATCATGACCATAGCAATCAACATCCTATTGGTTCTTCGCTTCCTCTCCCTTTCTAATGCCTCTCGCTTGCTGTTCTTACTTCCTGGCTTTGACTTGGCCCGGTCAGCCAATTTTATTGACACTTTGACATAGCAGAAGAGAATGATTATAAACGGAAGGATAAATTGAGCAGCGACCGTGCAGCTACTGAACAGGTGACGAACCTCCTCAGATGGCCAAGCTTCGTTACAAGTATATTTCTCAACCTCCATCTTATACTGAAGGTAGATTCCATAGGGCAGAGTTGCTATGAGAGCGAATATCCATATACCCGTGATGATAAGGAGACAGGTTGTCAGTCGCATGCGGGGCTTGAAGGGGTAGATGATCACAAAGAAACGGTCAATTGCAATCGAAGTCAGAGTAAGAGTTGAGATGTAGACACTTGTCCCCTGAGCATAGGGTACTAGATGACACAATACTCGGCCAAATATCCATTCCCCTAGAAACGTGTACAGAGGAGTGAAGGGGACGGCTAGAGCACACAGCAGAATGTCAGATAAAGCTAGATTTGTGATGAAAAAATTAGTCACCGTTTGCATGGCTTTATTACGACCAACTACAAAACACACAAGAACATTTCCAAATATTCCCAGGACAAATATTGTGGTGTAAATGACATAAAAGATGGCTTGAACACCTGGATGGTTAATTATGTCATCTTCATGATCTTCGAGAGATGCATTTGTATAGGTGTGATTTAACCATTGTTCTATGTAGCTCCCTGTCGACGATTGCACTTCAACACTTTCATCCATTGTCCCAATATTCTGTTATCCTGCTGAGTACCAAAAAAATCAATTATTAGTTCAATTTGCAGACAAGGGCTCATAATATTTATGACAGGAAAACTTTCCCTTTCAGTAGAAATAACAGAATATCTTTCAATTTTATTTTACCAAACATAGTCATCATTATGATTTTATTTCTTAGATTTCGGACTCAAGCAAACGGACAATGCAAGATAGAGAGAAAACGGAGATGCTAGATTTTTTCATTCAACATTTGATAAATTAGGAATCATCTGAGTGTGAAACGGTAACTAATCTTTTCAGTTCACAAATTGTTAGCTTACTCCATGATTTATAAAGCTACGCTTTAATAAAAAAATATAAGTTTCTCTTAAAATATACTTTAACTCTCGATTAGAAATCAAGAGTGAACTCATGAACAGCATAATACAATTTATTAGTCTTCCTATACACACATAAACTTTCATTCTCGAATTGAGCAATCTGTGTGCCATTACATTTCTCTGATGCAATAGAACTCCAGCATTATAAAGAGTAAAACCTTATCGATTTATATTTATACGATATCTGTGCGTGGGAAAGAAAGCTCAATACTACTGTGACCAAAATAAATGCTCTCGAAAGTAAAGGTAGCGGAGGTGGGAGAAATAATTAGTCCGCCCCTTACAAGGCAAATATCCACCAAATAACTGATAGACAAAAAAAAGCTGTACAAAAGCTCTCAAGTAATGTGCAACCGGACCGGAGACAGATAATAATTACAACTAAAGGGCAACTGGATACTGCAAGATATAATCTCTCATTAGCTGGTATTAATGTACTCCTGCAGAACCATTGGAACTAAAAGCACCACTTTCACCTTTCTTTACAAAAAAAGAAGGGTTTCAGTAAGGACTAGCGATCATCACCACTTCTTCACTATTTACCTCTTGCATGCAAGGAAAGATTTGTTCTTCCGTCTTTTTTGAGGAGCTAATAATTACGTTAAAAGCGAGATCTCTTATGCAATAAACTTTTGCTTTAAACTTGAACTGCTGAAGAGGAATTTTGGACAAAGAGTCAGGTTAACTCAGCCCCGAAGGGCTTATTTTGCTTGCTTCTATTTAAGTTTACTGAAATATGCGTATTTACCATCTTTAAGGAAGCAAAGCAACATATTTGCTTCCGCAAGTCATCGCACAAAGAAACAAAAAAGTTCAATCAAATCCCATTTCTACATTTACAAACGGGAGCGCGTCACGGGATCCAGCGACACGAGGTCCGGCGACACGGGGTCCGGAGCGACAGGAGGTCCAATTGAATGAACTTGGAGAAAAGTGTACGATACTTGGAATATGATATTTTATATAGTGATGCTTAGAAAATGTAGCATTTTTCAATTCACTGCGGTGGTAGCCTAGAAGTATTTGCATGAAGGCAATCCTAATCTCTGGATTTTTAGCCCATTCTAGGGCTATATAGGTTGCCGTGTCTGTCTGTCTGTCCGTCTGCCTGTCTGTCTGTCCGACCGCGCGAGATTTCAGAACCTACCCAACCGATCCGGCCGAAACTTCGCACCCATGTGGCAACTGCGCTAACTAGGTGCGGTGGGAAAGTTGAGACTGATCGGTCCAGGTAAAGACCCGTCGGGTCAAAAAACCCCACCGGGTCATTAAATAGCCTGAAAAATATTTTTCTACTTTTCCACCAACATCACAAAAATATAAATAGTTTGGCCCAAATCGACAGTTTGAAGACCCGTGGGGGTCAAAAAACCCCACTGGGTAATTAAAGAGCCGGAAACACGTTTTTTACCCGCAAAAAAATAAAAAGAGAAAGCACTAGGGGTGTGGGGGCTTGCCCCCACGTTGAAAAACAAAGACATATATAAAAAAATAAGTGTTCAAAAGAGACAGGGCTATAAATATGGCGCCAAAGCGCCCTAGAGTGGGCTCTGCCAGCTGCACTTGGAGGTTTTTTACCTCATTGGTAAGTTCATGATAAATAATTTATGACAATAAATAGAAAATATAACATCTTGCAGTTCATTTGGGTGGTTGTCTGAGCCTATCGACCAGAAATATTTGCACGTACGCTTCTTTAGCTGAATATAATAAACTAATACTACCTACCGTTACAGCTAAACCACCTATAATATACTATTATTTCTCCAGAAATTATCACTAGCGCATTTCCGGAATTATCTTCTCCTGGGTGCTTTCGTGCGTTAAGTATTTGAGGGGAATTAAACCCTGAAATATGGTTGAATTACGACTATTCGTTGTTTCAAATTGGAAGTAAGTTCTTAGGATATATATATATTCTATAGATTACTGTCGATAGTACTCTAATATCCGTATGCAAGAATTGTCGATCAAGTTTAGACGGTTATTTCAAGTTTAGGACTTGCATTTATGATGGAACCAGCAGGCATCGACCACAGTACAGTGCTATGTTTACCAATTGAAAAAAAAATGATTCCAATGTTAAAGACAGTCCTGGGGTATAAATTGAAAGAATATTTTACATCCTTCTTCCACGACTACCTACGGCAATGCAGTAAAAAATCTTCTGTCCAGACTTAATGACTGTTCAGAATTGCCATCGTTTCCTGATAATTCTTTCCAAAGAATCTAGGTTCTAAAATTATTCTGAGACTGGAAAACGTAGTAAGTAGGAGTAAGATTAATGGGGTGGTTTAGTAACTTTGGTGAGAGTGTCAATACCCGAGCCTAGACTCTTTACCTAAAAATCAATTCGTTATATTTTCCGGTATAATAACGACCAGTCAGCATAAAAGTAATGATGCAATAGAAAGGTATAAAGTGGGAGAAATGTCTTAGAGAAATCTCTCCCACTTATTACAGCCTTTCTTTTCAGCCTGAGAGAATTGCGTAACTGTGTTACATTTAATATTTTTTGTACTCACTGGAAGATTTCTGTAATTTGTTTCTTACTTATGTCGTTATTTAAGAACAGTGCACAGCTAGTACAGTTTCACTCACAGACGCAATATTTTGCGCCCTGTTGCGTTTGCTTCAGGTCGATTTTGAGTGAGGATTAGCTTAATTTTACATTTTGGGACAGATGAAGACAAATGACAGAAATGACGAGGTTCGAAACGACAGTAGAACCTTCCAAAAACGAAATAGCAATGTGTCCACCAAAATACACCTTCCTGAAGGACTTTTTTCAGCAGTGTGTAATGAAAAAATGTATGCTAAATGCTATACTAGGAAACAGAATACTTTAAAACTCTATACTGTATTTTTGGTTTTAATTTGGCAACCCATCGTTGACCATTATGCCGCTTAACGATTACTAACATTAACTTGAAAATTGGTCCGTTAGCAATTAATATTTCCAAAAGGTAAGCCCACCCAGATCAGGAATTACTTTTATGCGCTAGTTCATGGACATTTTTGGAAATTGATATGATGTTGGCAGTCATGAAGATGTAATTTTATTTGGTTCTTCTAGTATGTGCCCTTTCTCCCTTTTTTTAATTCAAAGAGGTGATATGTCATTAATGATTTCGGTTCAGTTCATTGTAAAACATCAAAAGTATCTTCTATGAATGCACATTCACATAAGATAAAAATTGCCATTGATTTTCTCTAGACACCAATTTCTGAACGCCCAAGTAAGTACTAACAGACACCAAAACTAGCCAAAGTTTGCACAACTCTCGGGCCATAAAAAACAATAAAATAAGTCACAAAACTTCATCGAAAGTCTTGTAAATCGATTACAGCTATCGCGATGAGAAAGCGTAGATCCATCCTCTCTCGCTTACATATTTACTTGAGTGGAAAAGTAATTACGGCTTACTCCATGTAATCTATGACAGAAGGACAAATTACGCGTCCAAATTTCTAAAACTAATCATAAGATCAAACAAAGATTAGATGAAGTCTTACCAGGAAAAAAAGTCGTTACAAGATGACCCTACCTAAGAAGATATTTTATTAAAGGAGACGTCCTCCCTCTTGCCTTGTATAGAAACCAATTAACTTTCACTTCCAGCAATCACTAAATGTGCTATCTTGCTCCACTTCTACAGCCTCAACCAGTATGAACTCAGTCCATTATCAATTAATTGAGGACATGAAGGATAGTGCAATAAATTGAAACATGGATCTCAACTTTGACCAGCTATAACTACTGATCTAATAAAATAACGTGTATTTACAGAAAGCGTAGTAAAGTCTAAAACAAAGTCTATCCCAAATAAAGGAGCAACAGGAGCAATAAAACATTGTAGAGGGCTTTCTCCTAGGGGCTATATAGTTTCATGAGATCTGTTCTGTAGCATAAACTGCTATATTAACTGATCAAGGGGATCTGTTTCTCTTGGGAGATTCCGTTAAGAGGCAAAAGGTTCAATCTTGCCTTGCATACCCGGTTAGACTGAAGAGAAGTCGGAAAAATGGATCACATGTAAATTAAATACGCTTGAGTTCTTCGTTATCCAATGGAAGAAACAGCATGAAACACTTTCTCATGGTCTCTCTATGATTACATTTGCAACAACAGTCAGTTCATGGCACTCAGCCGAGATGTATGAAGTGTAAAAGATCAAAAGACATTATCCAATGAGGAGAAAGGTTGATGGGTGAAAGAGAAAGGTGTACAATAGATCTCACTTTTAAGTTCAGGACTAACTTTCAGCAATAGATAATCCCTTACAATTACAACGAGTTGATCCCCCAGACTCGTTATATTAGGATTAGCTCGATTACTACAAGTAACCCGTTGCAGAACAATAAGAAAGACTGGAGAACTGCAGCCAAGAAATGCTGATGGGGATATAAATGCTGACAAGGTTTCCGTTTAGGATTCTCTCTCTGTACAAATGCCTTTGCCAGCAAATGAGTCCGTCAGTAGTCAATGTTATTTCTGAGAGAACGAAAGACGGTTAAGATGAGGCGGAGTATTTGGATGTTTATTGGTATTAGCAAGTTAACAGTGACAGTACGAGTAGAAACAAGAAATAACATAGGAACAAGGAGTGAAAGGTTAGCAGTCTTACGACACTGATGGGATAGTGAATTCGTGAAATATGATCTTCGCTTTCTAATCTATCCTAACCCTTGTTGTAATAGCAATGTTCTTATACCTGAGGTTATCTCAGATTGGGAATGAACTAGTCGTTGTGGAGGACAGATTTTAGCGGTCCGGTATCTGGCAAGCTTTGTGGAGAAAGTCTTGGTATCAACTGGGAAAAAGTTGGTTCTTTCCAGGGTCTGGACTGAGTTGGAATGGCTTCCAATCTTATAAATTTGGGTTCTGCTCCCTGGATCAACGTAATAGAGAAACTCGCTCATCCTCCAACACTTGAGATATTTCCTATCTGTACCTAATGCCAGGTCTGTGATAATATTTCCTTCCTTCAAGAGAACATGCTCCAATGAAACATAACTCCAACGGCCATCGTCGACTTCGAACATGCCAGTAGCCAAAAGAGCCCTTAACTCTCATTCTCTATCCTCTATCATTATTTTTGAATTCTTTGAAAATAGGCTTTTTATGTTTGAGCTTGACACACACACGTACAAGTTAGGAAGTAGAAGAGGATTTTCTTTCATTTCTACCTCTTTACTTAGGCTCACCCTTAGATTTATTTATTTGCAATCTTCCATTCGGTTTTTATGTTCAAGAGCATTTCAATGTCTTTTGAAGTTTGCTTGAGCAGAACATTGGAAAGTTACGTCTCGACAAATACCAATGTTAAATTTAAATAAGCCTTGTATGTCACATCAGGCGTCACCCTTACCACCTCTCTTTCACAACTCTTTCAGTCTTGTGAATGCAAAAAGTTTTAATTTTTATGGAATGAAATCGTCGAAAAGTAGTTTGTGCAAATTCTAATAGATGTAAACTACATATAAAGAGTCAGAAAGGATGGATCACTTTGAATTAGAAAAGTTAAAGTGTTTTAAGATTTAATCCCCATTAATATCTGCTTAAAGTATGCATACCACGTAGAATAATTCCTACGCGTTAAGGCAATTTATTTATCTAATAAATCCACTTTTTGACACTTGGAATAATTTCCTACGCTAAATAGTTCCCTATATCTAAAATTATTTTTTTGTATATTTTTTGAGGTATTGCAAAACAATAATTTAAATAGATACTTTTCAACCGATTTAATTTTAACCTTGCATTACAGTTATTATTATTGTTTTAATAAATAACCACTGAACCAGTCATTGTTGACTTCGGTGGTACCATTTGTCACTAAAGTCTACTTTTGCCCAAACCAAGCCCACTCAAGTTCATTGTCGAGGATATCATTTGACGCTAGAGTTTCATTGTACCCCAAACACCCCCCCCCCTGAAGAGGACAATGAAGTTCTTGTCCTTTTGAGAATGAAGTCTCAAAATGCCCCATTTTGACCTTTCAAGGTCAAAACTTTTGACCTGAGCGCGATAAAGCTATAAAAACAACTGTTTTGATATGTAAATAGCTTTCGAACGACACCCCACTTGATGGGGGTTGGTAATTTAAGTTTTGGTGACCTGAGACCGTTGACCTTATGGGGTGTGGTCCACAAGGTCCATCTTCGAACTCAATTTAAGTTGAAACCTTAATAAAAGATATCCGAAAACGGAACTGAAAAAAGATTAACCGTTCAAGAGTTAGAGCGCGGAAGGACAGACAGACGGACAGACAGATAGACGGACAGACAGAGTGATCGGTCATTCACATAAAAGGCATTGCATGCCTTTAATAAACCGTTGTAACGCATGTAACGAGGTGTAAACAACAGTTAAATGTCACTTGCGCGCGCGGTGTGTTTGAAGTAAGCGCGATATCCGAAAACGGAACTCAAAAAAGTTGAACCGTTCGAAAGTTAGAGCGCGAACGGACGGACGGACAGAGTGAAAGTTCATTCACATAAAGAGGTTTACACCTCTTAATAAAATATAACATACCTAATATAATGGAATAACTTAGGGAGACTAAATTATAATTTTATGACTTTATAATTTTAAATTGAATACATCAAAAACAAACGCTACAAAATAATTAGTGTTCAAAATGAAAAGCTTGCGAGTCGTAACAAAGCCCCCTTCTAATAATTCCATACCCACGGGGTAAATCATGGTTTGAAGAAATAAAGCCCCAGGGGAATTTCAACTGAAAATACGGTATTCTAGGACAGGATGTTAACACCAGAATAAGTTTTTTGATGTTTTTAAATTGTATACTTTATTCCAGAAAACGCCTGAAAACGTGTTGCTTCAAGGACTGGAAATGCAATTTAACCTATCACATAAAGGATAGCCAAAAGGACAGGAGCTAGAGAAAGGCTGTGAGTATGAATTGATACGTTCCTTATGTAAGTAAAGCATTACAAATTTACAGGCAATAAGAATTCTTAGTATGTGCAATTAAGAGACCCTTAAATTTGCCTTCTACTATTTGAATCGAGCTTTGATCTTGTTAGAAGTTTTTCACCTTAATTAGATTTCTGCGAGTTACCGAAGTTATGTAAGAGCAAAGTCCTCAAAAAGTATTTCCATCAGGCCTGTTTTTTTATCCAACCTCTTCGCTTAACTATTAGCCCTCAATTTAGTGACGTATCTATTAATTTGAAATATTTTCTATGATTGAGCTGGGATTTGGATGGAAAGTTAGTCAACTGTAAACTTATTGAAAAGTAGCTTGCCTTCAGCCGTCACGTCACATCCCCGAAATGCAACCAGGGCGACTAATTAGTTTTGGGGGTTTTGAAAGTGAATTTGACCAAACAATTAAATGAGCACTATTCGAAGCATTTTGGTATTAAAGTGGGCTATAATCCGGATATGCAGAGTTTGTATATGGTGGCGTTTTAGAAATTGAAGGAAGAAACCAAAACCAAAGAAGGATTGAAGGCAAAAGTTTCCAAACAAAGTTCAGCTTGTTGTAAACTAAATACTAAGCTTCTTATTCGATATCTTCGTGCAGTACATCAAAACTGACAAGCATCATCCGTATGTGTAAATTGATATGAAGCAGCACTCGTAATAAAAGTTGTACACTCCCAATTTTCTCATGTAAAAATCTCAAAGGTATAGGACCCTTTCGCAACTCTGCTAAGGATTTTTCGCAAGGCATATATTTTCATCTTAAAATCCTTCCAATGAAGTCCTCTACACATGAAACTAGGAAGCAACGAAACGCAAATTTATATGAGCAGAGAAATAAAATAATTTCAGTTATGCCGGAAAATCTGATAAACCCCCTCAATTTTCCCAACTCTTCTCTTAAATAGTTCAATTGAAAAGTTGGAAACTACGAAATTAATTACGTATACCAACAATCAACAATATTGGTCTCTTCGGAGCAACAAATTGGAAAAATCTTCATTTTGAGGTTTAATTGGATTGATCATTATTAATTGAATGAAATTGCTGAAACTTGGGTGAAACCACTATGGTCCAAATTCAAGGAACTCTACCGCTCAATATATGAGGATAACCTAATTAATTACCTTTGGAAATTAAAAGCGAATCATTTTTTCCCGTATTTTTAACTTTGTAGGACACAAAATGTTGTAGTTTTTGTTGGACAAAAACTTGGATCGAACTTCTTTTAATATAGAACAGATTTATTTACTTTACTTATTTCATTTATGTATGCACGTGATGTGTAAGAAAAGGTTGTATCAACTGTTAATAGTAAACATTTAGCAAGAGTGTTTTACAGTTTTTGTACAAGGAATAAATGTGTGATTCAAAATATCAGTAAAGGTTTTCTAAATGAGCTCACTTTCACTTTCTCTAAACCTCATGCCGCTTCCCTGCCGTTTATTCCCAACCATGCATACGGTGTTGAAGCTCGGGTCTCACGGTAAACTAAACACCTATACATAGGAACATAACTACGGCATTTATCATAGACACAGGAGAGTAAGGTTGTACATGAATCCTCAATTAGCTTCATATTTAGTATGCAAAGAACTCGCCTTGAATCGGCACACACGGTACTAGAGAAAGCCCTAATTACTACGTTGTAAAACGTAAATAAACGGTTACAATGCTCCCAGAACTACTAACTAATTCAATAAGAATAAAAATGTGATTATATACACCATTACCATTTAGTACGATATTGATATTGTACACTTTAATCTAATGATTGATGATATTATTATCCTTCTCAGAATCTTGTTAGCAGCCAAGCCGAGCTCAACTCAACTTACTCACTTAACAAATCACATCAAACGGTTGACTAATTTACCAAAGAATGCCCTATGAAAGCTCATTTTATAGGTTTCAGTACCCATTTCTGATCGCTATTAGTAATACGTCTCTCATTTAATGTACAGAATCAATACAAAAACGATCATTAAGAATATCAACTAATCAAACAAATTGTTACTGAATGAGCACAAAGACTCTGTCTGAAGTACCTTTCCCTTTCTGCAGTTCCACATCAATCTTACTTGAAGATACAAAACTAATGTGTTACTAATTGTAGCAAATAAGAAACGTCCTAAAACAATCAATAAAGAAAAATCCTGCTCTACTTAAACATTTAAGAAAGTCAGAATGACAAACATAAACGTCCGTTTTAGCTTACATTGTCTTTGTCTAGATGCATGAATAAAAAACACAATTATTTCACTGAGCCGAATGATGTTACTCTCCAGCAATGGTGACTACCGTCTCGTGTACAAGACGGCTACTTTACATTCATATCCAAACCCAGTCAGATCCATATCATGGGATGGGAGTAAGGTTTAGTAAACGTAAGCTCTGTATCTTTTTATCTCCAATCCAACTAGACCTCCAGGGAAGCTAGACAGCTCCCCAAACATTGCAAAACCCCCCTGTCCCCAGTTCATCATCCATCTACCACAATTCCACCCGGCATACATTTCTTCCTCCTTCCACCGATGATGATGATTCCTCCCAATTGCTCCCCCCCCCTCTTCCCCAACTCCCCCATCCCTTTTCCCCCGTTCGTCCTTCCCCAATTCCTACATCTCTCACAGTTTTCCTCTTCCCCTGTTAGCTTCTTCCCCAATTCCCACATCTCTCACAGTTCTTCTCTTCCCCTGTTTGCTCCTTCCCCAATTCTCACATCCCTCTTCCCCAGTTCCCATCCCCTCTACGATCTTCCTCCC
>JAQFZX010000112.1:0-93441 GCA_034682405.1 Hydroisotoma schaefferi
TAAAAATTGTGTCTGCATGATCAAATTCGATCGTGCAGATTTTAACATTGGTGCGGTCTAGCCCAGCTCACCTCTGCCGCCAATCTATAGTCTCATCAAAAGATGATTATGCATGCCGGGATTACGCAAGACATTTGCTATGAAAATTATACAAGCGGTTTTATGCATATTTTTAATAGCGACACTTCTGTTCGAATTCAGTCTAAATTCTCCCATCCAAGACCAACTATTAATATTCACTTAACAGGTCCCAGTTTATTATTAACTTCCCCACAATGAAATAAATGTTCTTTTTAGTTGATTAACACACGCACCACTTTATTCCAATGCATACAAAAAGGCTTGCATAAGTTCAAGCTTCAAGTTCAAGCTCTAAAATAAGTAGCTAAAGAGCATAAGAAAGCAAGTAACAGGTTAACTATACATAAGAGCGAATAGAGCGTTATAATCTTTAAAAATAAAATTGTATCTCTATTTAATGATACCCAAATAAACATCGAATCACACTACCCAAAGCTAAAGGTAACCTTTTGACCAATTTTGCCCATCTTGGTGTCCAATCAATCGAGGTTTACTTGGAGGGGTGGGCGCCGTGATCTTAACAAGATCAAAACAATGGCGCTGCAGTAAGCCTTAACCGATTTTGCCAATATTACTTTAGTGTCAAGTGACACAAAATTGGACATTGCATTGCTCTGGTTGCGTGCGTGTGCCCTTTGCAATTGTCGCTAGATTGGGCAGTCCTAGTCTGGGGTTTTCGCCTAGTGCTATATCACTTTTACTTAAGATGAGTCTCCGTACCGTTTTCAAACCCTTCTCTGTAACGCGTCAACGGATTTTTATGAAATAAGTCTCAAAGAGTTTCAATTGGTCGCCTAATGTAGCCGTAATAATTTTGAATTATTAAAGTAATTAATTTCCGAGTAATTAAAGGTAATACAATTTTAGGTTACCTTTTTAACATAGGGTGTAACCCTTTTTGCGGTTTTCGGTACTTTTACTTTGTCCGGGGTAAACTACTAGTAGCATAGTACACATAGGATACAGCCTCTAGATACAGAAAACAGTAGCGCACACTATTTTACATAATGCAATGTTGAAACTGGACCTCCAGAAAGGCAATGGTATCTATCTCAGCATGAACGTAACTAAAAAGGGGGATGGACACCATCTCACATATGTTGAAATGTGTACATACGCCTTACTGCCCTTTTATATTACATACGGCCATCCTCTATGGTGTGACCTTTATTATGACCCATGGTCTATGTCCAAATATCCTGCTCAAACAAGCGTATTTTGAAATTTTAAGCTCAGGTGGCTTCTAAATAGGAACGCCATCACAAGTTTTTAACAGAAACCTTAAAATCTTAAAGAAACAGAAGGCATCACTTTTACTAAAGACGGGGAAAGGAGGAAGCTTCTGCTATCTGTAGAAACTTGGTAGGGGGAGGTGAAGGATAAACGTAGGGTGGCGTAACTGGAGAAGTGATAGTGAGGGCGTTGGAACTGGGGAAGAGGTAACTAATGAAGGGGGACGAGAGGAAGGAGTAACTGGGGCCGGTGATAAGGGGGAACTGGCGAGAAGAAAAGAGGGAGAGGGGGAGGGGGTAGTGGGGAAGTAAGGTGACTGGGGTAAACGAGGTCTAGTATTAATGCTAAACACGGCAAGTATACAATGCGACTAATGAAGTTATTATCCTGTGACCTCTTCAGTAATATCACATCGTCTTCAATGGTCATAAGTATACTCGGTCTTCATGTCTATAGTTGTCCTCATCCCGAAAACCCATTCTTCAAATAAGTATGAATGAACAACCGCCACCCGACTCCGAGAAAAAGCGAAAAATATGAATAAATCTTACAGGAACTTTCAATAGACCGGAAATACTGTCAATGTGTATTATATAAATCTCTAAAATTAGTGTTCATGCAACAAAAATTGTTGTTTGTATAGTTAAGCTAGCTAGGTGATGGCTATCATTAGCATAATTGTCCTTAATTGTCTTCTGCATTCACGTCCGGTAACATGTTCTTTAGATTACTGCCCGCAACAATTATAATTACGATTAAAATCCTTGAAACAATTTGAAAGTTTTTGATGTTATTGGTTCAATTTTGCGCTGCAGTAAAATCTTGACAATAGGGCGCGCGCCCGCGTTAATTAAGCCGCATGCTATCCTCAATATGTTATCCCATGTTAAACAAGATTCAAAACATTATTTTTTTGTACATAAGCCGCGCCCTATTGTCGAGGTTTCTTGATAATTCCGTCCTCTTGAGAGACTCTTAAACCAGCTATATGCATAATGCATACTGGTGAATAAATGCACAACAAAGTAAAGCCTGAGCTGTGTGTCATACTTCTATTTTACCGTACCGTTCAAGTTCATATACCATACCCAATAATTTCTCGACATAATTCCCTAAAAACAAGAAAATTTCTTCGAAATCCTCCGAAAATTCCTCCAAAAATTCTTAACATCCGGAATATCCAACACCAACAAACAGCAACCGACAAAAATAGCCATAAAGGCAATAGCAGTTACCGTATTTCCCGAAATAATGCCCCCCTCCAATAACCCCCCCCCCCCCCCGCTCTTTAACTTCCCAAGTTTAAAGTTTAAAGCCCTATCTTTTTATCCATGTTAATACAATTTCTAATTTTTCCTTCGAAATAATAATTCCCCTGGGGAATTATTTCGGGAAATACGGTAAACAAAGGTAACGCTCCACAACAACAAAGATGATGATAACAAAAAAAACTCCCCTTCCAACTCCAACTCCAACTAACCTCTGAGACGAGAAGAATGTCAGAATCTCCTTTAATAAATGTAAGGAGGAGGTTAGATAGACACGTGACTCTGTGGTCACCATGACAACCACCACCAAACCCTAATTTTGAACTAGTTGTTCTCGCACATGGACAGAGCAAGGGTTGGAAAAAGGATCACGTCGTCTAGTTTCCTCTTTTAATTTTGAAAGCATGGCTGAAAATGATGATGTAAGTAAATATTGGTAAAGTTATAGATGTAGTTATGTAGGTTATCTTGGATAAGCAGTGCTTATCCAAGATAACCTAGGTAACTAAGCACCCTCCTGGTTGGAGGGATAAGATGAAGGAGACATGGTGGAAGGAAATTGGCGTAAATAATACTTTAAATTAATGCCTTAAATTTCAGATTGTTTGGGGGATTATTAACAAGTCATTCTGCTCCTTTAAAGTGAAGTAAGCACAAGTAAAATTATAGTTGATTAATTATATTATAATTAGTATTATAATTCCCTGACCATAAGCCGCGGTTTATGTAATAAAAATGGTGTTTTGATGGATATTTCACATGGGAGAGATACCCCTGTTAACATGTTAAGGATAGGCTGCGGCTTGAATAACGAGGGCGGCTTATGGTCAGGGAATTACGGTATTAGAATTATATTTTTTATTGACGATGTTATTGTTTTTCAGCACGAAATCTCACAAATTTTGTCGAAATGAGTATAACCTTACTGGATTATGCAGCCGAGTGTCGTGCCCTTTGGCTAATAGCCAGTATGCCACTGTTAGGGAGGAGAAGGGGGTGTGCTACCTGTTTTTAAAAACCATCGAGAGGCAAGTAGTTGGACTGAAGATCCAACTGTAGTACCACACAGTTGTTCCAACTGCAAACATATCTAAATCACAGGGCTATCCTCCGTATGTTGGTATACTCAAAGGAGCCAAAAGCTCACCGTTTGACAATTTCTGATAGCAAATAAATTTGTAGCGAACTCTGTAAAAACTCCTAACTGTTAGCACGGTTCTGCGTCCTGCCGTATCTATTAAGGCACAGGATAGCCCAGTGATTTAGATAGGTTTGCGTTCCAACTGTGTGGTACTGCAGTTGGATCTGCAGTCTAGCTAAGAGGCAAGAATATATATTTTATTAAAATAAAGGATTAAAGTCATTACATTTAGGACTAGTGGTAATTAATGGGGCTGTGAATTTGTTGTTTATTGGATGGTAATATTTTTTTTAGAACCGCTTTTCCAACGAAAGCTTGGGAAAAGATCAAATTATCTCGGAATTTTGAAAAGGCAATGCTGCAAATTACTGAAAATTTAGTATTTTGGCCCAACTACATTCGTCAGAAGTGCAAGCAAAGACTTCTAAAAATTACACAGTACATAATTCGAATGCGGAAATTGAGACTAAAAAATACGTAAGCTTGATCCTTAATTTAATTTTTTTTTCTTGATGTATGGATATTTGAGTGACGGAGTATTTATTGAAGTAATAATTATTGCAGGAAAAAATTGGTTCCGATTCAAAGAAAGATCGAGAGACGTGAACGAAGGAGAGAGCAGAAAGCATTGGTAGCTGCTAGGCTGGATAATGTCATTGAACAGAATTTGTTAGATAGGTTGCAGCAAGGAGTTGTAAGCTCTCTAAGATATTTAATGAATTTATGCTATCGTGTACACCTTGTCGTTTAAGAGTTATGTTGACAGTAAATTTCTTCTCAATTTCAAGTATGGGGAAATCTATAATTTTCCTAAAATGGCTTTCGACAAAGCTTTGGAGGAGGAAGTGGAAAGTGAAAATGAGAGTTTAGACGCCGAAGAAGAAGAAAAGGTAAGCGTTTGACTAGATTACCAATGTAAATCTAATTATTTAAGGTAGCTTTCAGACCCGTTGATTCGTTTATTCAATTTCAGGACGAAGAGATTGACAAGGAAGTTGAAGCGGAATTGGAGAGAGAAATGAACGAAGAAGAGGAAGAAGATCTTGACCGTGTATTCGTTTCTGCTGAAGACTTCGAAGAATCAGATGTATCTGATATGGAGGTTTGTGAAGTTTATTCTGCTTAAATCCATTACTGAAACGATCAATGAGTCCATTTATCACATTGTCACTTGGCGTTATGAATCATTTAATTTTAGGACATGGACCAGGATAAACTAAAAGAGGAGGAACTGGAAATGCCGTCATCTTCTCGAGCAAGTACTAAATTAAAATCTCCTAAGAGGAAACGCAAAGTTGAGATCGAATACGAAATGGAAACCGAAAAGATATAATTTTATACTTTACATCAAATGAATAAATTAATGAATCATAAAATGGACCTGTAATATAATATTGTAGCATGTTCATTTTATTCTTAAATCAATGATTAACCAAGGCATGCACCAATACTTTATACACAGAGCACTGAAGAGGATCACACCCTTATTAGCATTAATAAGTTGTCTTTCCTATGTTTAACTTTGAACAACATCTATGTTATGCCCAGTAGTCCCATAATATGAGGTACAATGGTTGAGTTAACTTTTTGACGAATTTTTGTTGGAAATCGCCATCAACCATAATTTTTACAAAACGGATACTGTCACTACACTGTCGTATTTGATCCGAGCAATGTCTTAAAATTTGGACGAAGTAGTCCATGACATTCCACCCATTACTGTAGCGTAGATTTTCGGAAATTAGTTTCCATTTATTTATCTTGATGTTTTACATCGAGTTGGTTTAAATTGTTTGCTACATACTACAATATACATTACATTTCCTTGTCAGCTACGGACATGCAGAATAAGATTCCCTTGATGAAAGTAGATTCCACCGGAGCCTTTACTGATCCAACGGTTCAATCTTTGATCGAGTGAAGTCCATACACAATTGCACAACTCAGACATCAGTCGATTTAGTCGTCTAATAAAAAAATCGTTCATTGCCTCGTCATAAAATGGCAATTATTGAAAATTAAATTAACATTTCGTTCGCTTTATAAGGCAAATCAGCTAGTGTGAATCATGTAAAGTTTATCAACATGCAAATCTGAAAGTCACAGTATATTCCTGAAGTACATATGATAGCTCAACAGACAGTAGACACTTCTTATTCATCATCATCATCCAAAACCTGGATCCATCCTCTTCGTAAGAGGTTTTTATGCAAACGAGACCCTTTCTTTTTTTCATCAAGACTGCTTCATCATGAACTGTTTCTTCGGATATTCTGAGCAAACGGCATGAGATAAACCTCCGCAACAACAGCATACTATAATGAACATCTTTGGTCGTACAGGTTGACGTGCACCAGAGTTGGCACAAAATTTTGGAAACACACGAGAGAAGGGAGCAGGTCGAGATGGCCAACGACGTCTTAGTATGCGACTTGCTGGTCCTATCACATGATGGTCTAACGACAATAATGCTCCAAACATACTAAATGATAGTTTCCGTAAAGCTATGAGAGTAAATATCGAACACAGAAGTGTTTGCATTGATTTGTGACATATGAAGATATGAAGTCAATGAAAGATATGAAAGTTGGAAACCACAAAAAAGTGCTTTTGGTTTTACACGCAGATTTAAGAAATTTTTGTACAGTAACTAACTGGTGATATTATTGCATTAGAGTGCAAGTGCATCAATCCAAGAAATAAATATTCACATCCTCCATGGTACATCTTTAAGACTAATAAACTCGGACCCTTATAGCTTTCCCTGCATATGTTAGTACTTTGGACCATCATGTGTGTCTTGGGAAGTACCATCTTGCCATTAGACCATATTGTTGACCAACAAGTCGTTGACCATCCCGTCGGACTCTTGAGAAGAAGGTTGCTTGCGTTCAACCGGTAAGATCTGTGACTCACAGTGACCTAACATCTAGCTTATTTATTGGTACCATCAACTAGTTAGTTGGTCATAAATACTTTCAGAGAATATAATCATGACACTAATCATTTTTTTTTCGTAGCAACAATAATATCACTAGATTCATATTAAGACCTGAACAATTACTGAATCATTAGTAGGTGGCAGAGAAGGAAGGAACTACTCCTTCTGCGGGCTACAGAGTAATCATAAATATATTGTGAACTGACCGTGTGAACTAAACATTGACTACCACTCCCACTCATCATCATCCCTTTTTCATATGTACAAGGCAAATAACCAGCGGTCAGGTCTCTCTTACCAGCCTCTTCTAAATGGACCATCATTCAATAATTTTAACTTTTCTCATCTTTCTCACAACAAGGGCTATCGTCTGAAAATAATACTAAAGTCTCTCTAAGCTTATCTTGTCCAAAATTATAATACCAACGATCTCCTCAAAACACTACGTCCCAATAAAGTTGAGCTACAATCGACTTATACTTTAGTCATGCCACCAAATACCTTACATTATTGATTCCATAACCGTATCTTTAACTAATGCATACTACAAGTATAGAATACACTATCCTGCTATAATATCGGCATATAGTATTAATTATGGACTTGTTAAACATGCGTCTTTCTTGTTATTACAGTTTCATCTTCTTACTAATTTAAACTACTACTTGTTGCCTTTAAAACAATACATTATAGCTAGATTACATTTCCTACGTTATTCATATCGCGAGTGAGTAATTTTCAAACCACATCCAGCAAATCTAGTTATACTCCCTGTGGATCTGTTTATAATTAAATCCTCCGTCAAGGGACAAGCTCACCATCAACACAAAAGTATTGTATTTGTGGTATATCATCTAATTGTTACTAGGTTTGATAACTACGTTCCAATTTCTAAACAACCACAAACAATACACACATACAATATTCCCTATTGACAGACATAACGGGTTAACATCTGGAAAGTTTGAGGAAGTAGGATGCAGGGAGAAAAAAAGACAAAGAGACATAAAACTTAACTTAGATCAGTAATATTAGACAGTATTTCCCTAAATAATGCCCCAGGGGATTTATTTTTTTCGAAGGAAAAATTAGAGGTTCTATTAACATGGACAAGATAGTAGTGGGCATTATACCGGGAGAGGAATTATTTCGGGGGAGGCATTTTTTCGGGAAGTACGCTAAGTTGGAGAATCTCTGTCTCATTTAAAAGACTTGTTTTTAAACGCTTTTTAATCCTTTTTCCAGCAGAAGTGTCAGCTTCATGTTGTGACTTTGCTACCTTCTTCATTATGAATCCCTCCGGCCTACGACTCACTAAAGATGATCGTGCATATTTTTGTGCCACTAAAATATATTCAATCTTCAAGTACACAGCCATCCTAACTGCGGTACAAATGAAATCGTATACCGAGCTGCAAGCAAATGCATCCAAGTTAATGGTTTCAAATCTTTCAAATGAAAAAATAATTATTTGAAGGCCCGTTTCCAACTAAAGTTCTTCCACATACTTAGTGGAATAAAGTAGGTAGTTGCTTTAAATTCTGATTACCTGCATCGCTACAAAGTGTATAATGATGATAAAATATTTTTTTCTAAACTTTCTTTGCATTTTACAAATGGTATAACCAACCACTTTCAGAGGTAGGTAAGTAAACTATGATCGTCAAGCATAGACGGGAGTAGACAGAACTACTGGGTTTTTCTGTGGAATATGTTCCTTTTATTGTGCATATTATGGGATCCAATGATTGAATTTATTTGATGGATATGTTTAGATTTTAACTGCTTGCTATTGAGTTACGAGTGGTAAGTTATAATAATATTATTGGTATGGGATGAATAGGATAAGAAACACTATAGTTCAGAAATTTATATGAAGATACATGTTCAAAATATTATGTATTTCTGATGTGTAATATATGTAGCAGGGGAGGCAGAGAGACATGTACAGAGATTAGAGACTATCCATATGATATCTTCATAAACTTACTTATAGTGCTAATGTTTGTTAAGATTATTTTTTCAAAATAGTCCTGAATTTTAGAAAGAGAGTATACAAGGGCTACGGGTACAATTACTGTGACAGAATGATGAACGAGACTGCATTCTGCGGTATCCCCAGAAAACCGTAGTTTCCGTCTGTTTCATGATTCACACATTGCCACATCTCTCAGAGGTGTGTTCCTGTTACCACAAAAAATTGTCACAAACTGAACAAAACTGTCTTTTGCATGCTGACGGAACGAAAAAGGAAGGCTTTCTAGAGTCTTTTTACGTAGAGTTAAGCCTAATTGAAAGTGACGATGATCCGTGGTTCTTTCTTGGATACACCATACAATGTCCGCTTTTTCTATAGGCTACATCCTTCCTTTGTATGACTTTCTTTGTAAGATACGATAGTATATTTTACCTTCTGAAAGATACGGACTTGAACCTTGTCTTGGACTAAGTTAGGTTGTAGTCATCTTGAAAATTCGATAGTGGACAATTTTATTGAAAGTGCATAACATTGGGAGTTGCTGGAACGATTTTAGCAGCTCTCTATTACTTTGAGCCCCTATGTAAGTTTATTGTCTCATCTCGTCACGATTTTATAGTTAGCCTAGGTATGATTGGTTCTGCCTACTACTTTGTATTGACCTATTCGATGCAAATTCAAAGTCATTGAGCCTAAATAAATGTATAATCCCTAGAATTATGAACTCAATGATCAACAAATGAAGTAATTTGTGGGTGCAAAGGAATTAGGATTACTTGCCGTGCAGTATCGGTAAATAAACTTAAGCTTTCAAGGGCAGACGTAAAAATGCATATAGGTGGAACTGAGAACTTTCCTGCCCACTGCTGACACTTCTCGTGGAAAATACATTAAAATTTCATCGGGTTTGATTGGGGTCCCCTTCATGCATTATTTAGCTTGAACGAATAGTGCAGGCTTTACAGCTTTTGGAAGATAGAGAAAAAGATGAGTTTTGTGATAGTTGTTGGATTAGGTTTGGGTGGGTGTCGCGATGAGATTGAAAGATGACAAAGAGAAGGTAGGGAGTGGAAAGATGGTTGGGCTTGAAATACGGACAATATTATGACCAAATACAACATTCAGAAGTATGCACAGACAGTAGTAGTTTGTAACCAGAATTCTAAGACATTATAAAATTGGAATTTTTGGTCGTAATAAGTGTCTCTGTGTGAATATGTAGACATAGTTTAACCTTTAAATAGCAGCAAAGTGAACATAAACTCTAGTATATATAATTAATACCAGAAAAGGATTCGTTGTACTCGAGTTTGATGTAGAGTAATAATAATACCTACTACATCAGATTAACATACTCTTGAAGGAGTTGTCCCAACTTTACTAGTTGGGAAAACCACTAGAGAATAATAAATTCACCGTAACTAATCTTTCATATTACGAACGTACGCTTAGCGATGTCAAACAGAACTAACTAACTACACAACTACAATACAATATAATACAAACCCTCACAACTTTTGTAATTTACAGCGAAAGAATTGCAATAAGAATGAAGAATATGACGAATTATGTCTCTATATAACTTGGCTCAGGCTATTAAATTGCATAGTTTCACCATCTGTATGATTCATGCCATCCGTATGTCGGATATTTGTCAGTTACTAATGTTACGGTTGATTCAATGGTCGTCTGGAATCCTCTACTATAAGACATGATTTTTCACGATGTGCATGATACATTGATCATCGTGAGATCACTGCATGACGCATTTACTTTCAATTTGCGTCTTGATTTCGTTCACATGGGTTTCCAATGTGTTCTTTAATTCTGTAAAACCAAATATGTCTCAATTTCCAAAAACTCCCAAATCATTAAATTTGATGAACATAATATAAAATCCAAAAAATATTTAAAGTAAAATTAAATTAGAGTGTTAGATTACTTGTGAGCTCGTCTTCGTCCTCCGCTTCTGCTTCACGAGCTAACTCCTCAGGAGTCTTCTTTTTCCGCATTAGGGGATTGTCAGGCACAGCGTCTGCCTGTTGTTGTTCTGCTGTAACTTCTTCTTTCTTTTTGATGTTGTACTATCACAAACATGAATATTCCGTTAGTAAAAAATCATCATTTTTATCGGTAAAACCCTAATAACGCAACTAGTCTTTAAAGATTATGCGATACAAAATACAATTTAGAAAGGCCGAAACAGAAAGGGTACAATTACGATCTTTGCATGCATGCTGACGATTAGGTACCAAAATCAGATTGTGAAATAGCCTTTTACTAAACTTAGTTATCCCTTATTTTAGTTGTTACAAACACATTCAACATTATACGGACTGCATATGGTTCTTTAGTATAACTATAAAGTTACCATAGTCTTCTG
Organism: Hydroisotoma schaefferi; assembly: GCA_034682405.1. NCBI lineage: Eukaryota > Metazoa > Arthropoda > Collembola > Entomobryomorpha > Isotomidae > Hydroisotoma > Hydroisotoma schaefferi. Next base: position 11,026 of record JAQFZX010000112.1, read on the forward strand.
ATACAGGATTTCCGTCAATAAAAGACGGCGTTAAATTTTCTGTCGTTAAAATTGGAACGTAAAGGTTAAGAAGTAACAGTATATCATAATCGTAAAATATCACAAAGCCCTAGGATAACTTTTCTGCATGTTATCCGCCTATCCCATGAACCGATTATATTCTTGATCTATCACTATTTTCACTGTCAAATTGTTGACTGTTGACTGTGTTCCTAAGCCTTTGCTGAAAACCGAATTTAAATACTTATTCAAGAACGAACTTTATGTTGAGTTATTTTTTTAACTACAGGACTTCTGGGGTCTTATGCTATTTTAGCGTCATATCAAGACTGTTCTAAAGTTTTAACTTTTTCCCTAAAAAATTGTCATGAGCCCTTTAATGTTGCGTAGAAAAGATGCTATTTTCCCCGAAAACCCGCAAACCTATGTAATTACAGATAAAGCGAAAAAAATAACCTAATGATGTAAGCCAGGTCTTTACTGACTAAACCAAAGCACATATTGTGACTTATTGTATGAGGGATAAGCGTATGTGAGATGGCGTTCTGAACTCTGACATTGTAACGTCGCTACAGATTTTCGGTCTATCTATGTCCCAGAGAAAAACATAAAACGAACTGTTCTCTAATGAAATTTTTTCATTTGATCTTACTTTAGTTTCTCTACCTTGTATTACAGAATTATGCTTAAGACAAAATCGATACAAACAGTTTATAAACCAACCAAATAATTGGCAATGCAACCTTATTCGGTATTATATAACACAGTAAAAGTGCATATTTTTACTAGTGCTGCTCGCTCTCAACTAGATAAAGTCTTACAATCAAGAAATAGGCAATTGAAATAGTATCGAAATTAGGCATGAGGTTTAGGAGAGGGAGAATTAGTACATACCTACCAAAAATTAGATGATACAAAACAATAAAGTAAGGTCGGTAGGACAGAATGGCTAATCCGAATGAGATGTTCGTTATTAAGGCTAGCGTAGCGAAGCCTTTATGTGAATGCATGGTCCTGTTGGCTGAATGGCTGGCTGACTGACTGTCCGTCCGAGTGATAACTTTCGAACCGTTGCACTTTTTCCAATTCTGTTTACGGATGTCAGTTCTTGGGGTCAAGAAACTCTGGGAGTTCGTAGATGGGCTAATTCGCTAATTCGATGACACCCCCTGTGGCGTGGGGTCAAAGGTCACGAATTCGTCTATGCTAACCCCTATTAACCATAGTATCGTTGGAAAGGTACTTACTACGGCATTTAAAACAATGATCAAAATTGTTCTGTGACACGCCGGTCAAAAGTTATGACCTTGCGAAGGTCAAATAGGGCAAGGTGAGACTCTACTTCCAAATGGTACTCACAACCGTGACAACTTCATCGGACCCTATTTGGGCACCCCCACTGACCTTGGTCTAACGTTATGACCTTGCGAAGGTCACATCCCATGGCCCCCAACACCCCAAATGTCTCCACTTAAGCCCAACATCCCAAAATGTCTCAACATGCCCCCCCCCAATGTCTCCACTTGCCTTCGTTACGCCCGTTTATTGTAAATTCAATTAGAGGATGCCTTTCACCAAACAGGTGAATTCTGCCGATTAGGTCAATAGACAGCTGCCTAATCGAAGTTGATGAATGCAAGCTGGATAAATCTAAGTTATATCATTACTCGATCAGTAAAATCCTCTATATTAATGTTAGCATGATCACTAGTAACCAGTAGTAATTTAACTGAAGTCCCGTAATGAATGCTGGTTCCCTTGTCTCCCTCGGCCCCTCGTCGGTATAAAGTCACAGTCAATGGTCAGCAGCAGAAACAAGTGGATTAACTTGTGCGTGCAACGTTTGAAAGCGTTAAGCTTAAATTCATTACGGACAAAGTGACGGCCAAGAGTAATCTGTAGCACAATAACCTGTTTCAGCTATTCCATTTCCATAAGCCAATAAGATGTTAAATTATTGTAATTTAAAGAAGGTCCACTAACTATACCGCTAGGAAAGAGCTGGCGAAGTACTGGTGGTTTGATTTTTTAAGTAATACATGGAGTAGTAATACAGAATAAAGAAACCTTCGAAACTAGAAAATTCAGTCTGTAAATTAATTATTCTCACTATTTGGGACCCGATTCAATTTCAGGGATGATTAATATTGCACGATTTATATTTAAATTAAGGATTTTTCTGATCTGAGTCTAAATCTGTGGGGAAGACTCAAGTACCGTGAAACATTTTAATAGAAAGCCCCACGTGATTCAGTCCTCAGCCCCCTCCTCCACGCAATTATAGAGATCCCCACTGTGACTGTATGAGAAGTTTTACGGTATATATATTTTGACATTGTCTTCTATTATTGGTTGCCCAATTTCCGTTAGAATTCTCTTGTACAGCACATCCGGTAAAAATGCCTGCAACCAACCTTCTACGTCAAAATTCCATAGCTTCCTTATTCAAGATAAGATTCTTACTCTGATAAAGAGATTTTTCAACTGTTTGTTCCCTAATGTAATTGAAACTTAAATTCACATCCTACCAATCAGCCGAGGAGGTTATCGCGTCCAATTCCAAGAAAATGATTTTGTATTTTTAGGAAATATTCATACCACAAGCAGTCGTATGTTTCGTCAATGAAAATTCATTCTATGTGAGCTAACCTTATTACCTTTCATTATACCTATAGCAAATCATTAGAAGCTCCAAATAACTGCAAATATAAAAGCATTGATAAATTATAAATACAATTTAAGCAAAAACCTGAAATTGTCTATCCTACATTCAGACAAAAAAGCAGCTTTCACCTAAGGTACAATGATGAAACACCATCTCTAAGTTGTGTGAACGATTTCACTGGGCAAAGGTACATAGAATATGGTGGATTAATCTGACTTTAAGCAATAAGTAAACGGGAGCAAGGAAACGGAAATGATGAATGATGTGCTGGCGTTTTGTATTGCATACTAAATAAAGTATTACCGGGACAAGCGATTAATAAAAATTAGAGCCTATATATTTTGTGATACCTTGTCTCGAATCTCTTGTCTCATTTTTTCTCTTTCTTCTTCCATCTTCCTATGCTTCTCTTTCCTCCTTTCTTCCGCTTCTCGAATGGCTTCAAGTCGCTCTCGCTCTGCCTCTTCTTCTTTCTCCTTGTCTGTCCCGGATTCATCATCCCCACCCACAGCACCTGTAATCATTATCAACTTTATTAACACCAGTTTTCGAAATCCCAACTCCAGACATCCTCTTTGTTCGTCAAGGAAAAACGTCGAATGAAGGATTAATATAAACTGGTTCATCAGGAACAATTATGCTTGGGTTTGACATGTGACCTATCACTATCGGCTTTTAGTGGCTGTTGGTTTCTGAAGTTTTCATAAATTTTTTTACACCCTAATAAAAAGTCCAGTTTTGTTTATTTAATTTACTATAAGCGTTAGCTGAGCTGTTAAATGTGTATGTGCTGCAGGGAAGGATGTCGGATGAGTCGGGTTGGAAATATTTAGTAGGTCGCTGATAGGGTAAAATATTACAAAAAGTTGGCAACCGTCCCACCTACCTCCAACTCAAGGAACAAATTATATTGTATTTTTAAGAAATTAGCTGATTAGTACGTTGAAAGCTGATTGTAATGCAAACAGTAACCCTGTTCACTACTGTGTTTTCTTTTAGGATTAGACACAGATTGTTTGTCTTGCTTTTCTAATGGAGTTTGAACTATGTAGATAGAACAGCAATATTTCTTTGAAGCAAGGGAATGAGCTCTACTGATTTTAGCCTGGCGTTTTAAATAAATACAGGCTGTGATTAGTTAATTTATTTTTTCCATCAGTCCTCCCAGGATTACTTAATAAAGCCCATTTTCCTGCTCAATCAAACTCAACTGCAATAACTCGTTGTAAACGTACGTAACGAAGAGATTGCAAGCGTGGTGTGACCGATGTGCGCGATATGTATGGCCAGCAACGTACTCGGATGTTTACGCGATGTACATCTACACCTGACATACCCCTTTGTGATCAAAGTTGGAACTGTTGTGATAGTCTCATGGTTGTAGGTCGAATTTTCTAAAATGCTCTAAGTTGGAACGCCGTAAGTTCGACTTCGTTTTCCAAACCGACATTAAAACGAAAAAAATAGGTCGAAAGCCTAATGTTCGCAATTTTACAACTACTGCTGTTAACCTACTACTAACTAACTACTAAAATTCGACCGATAGACAGAGTGACATACTTACTTCATTCACATAAAGAGGTTTCCAACCTCTTAATAACGACCGAGTCTTCTGTATAAAAGGTTGGCCAGTTAATTTCCAAGCCTTATCCTACACATCATTTTACTTTAGCAAGTACCGTATTTCCGGAAATTACTCCGCCCGGGGGAGTTAATTTTCAAAGCAAAAATTGAAAAAACTTTTAACATGGGATAGATAGGGCGACTTTTAATTTTTAACATGGAAAGGATAGGGGGATTTTCTTCCAGGGGGTTATTTAGGGGGGGGGGGGGGTAATTTCTGGAAATACGGTATACAAGTATTTTATAATTAACGTCGTATTTAATCCACATTTCAGATGCTTCCTTACACAATGGACTTATTGTTCGTTGCCTTCAATTTGCTTTCACACTTAAAGCATTATCTGCTCTGTGCTAGCTGCTTGCATGCGTGCGTACTTGCCCTTCTCGTCATTTGAGAATTTATTAGTTCCTTGAGTGAAATTCCCTTGCACCTATCCAATGTTATTTTGACGCTGTTAGCGAACTTCCCTCTCCCTTGAATTATAAATCAAATGACGTCAGTTGTAGGATTTAATGCAGTCCAATATACACCTGTCCGACACGTACTGGTCAATAGCTGTTCTGATAGATGAATGTATGGAAAGTTGTAAAAGCTAGATTGGAAGGCCGAAACGATGTTATACCTTGACAAATACTCCGATATATTGTAGAAAGTGGTTAAGCGCTCCCAAAACACAAAGACCGAAACAGTGGAATAGAGCTGAGGTGAATTTCAAAATACTCACCGCTTTCATTTATCTCTATGTTGTTGCTAGCTTAGCTTTCCCTCTGGACCAAGGTAAATAAGAATAAAGATGATCTAACATTCCTAATGATCTAATGATACAACTAAACATACATTTTCTTCTTTGCCTGTAAGACATATTAGTGAGTGAGCGAGTAGGCTCTATTTGTGAGTGAAAGGGAAAAGTTGTAACTTATGTTGCCATTGCTGCCAAGTAATTGGTACACTATCACAGTTGACTTGCCGATTTCAGCGAAATGAGATCAATATCTAAGCCAACTTTTTTTAAACTGGCGAAATTTGCAAATATCACTGACTTGTACACGCCATTATTGACTGATCTTTATAGTAATATTATAAGCTAATGGATTTTTCCTCCAAAATCTGTATTAATTATTAATGAATTTATTTTATGTGCATATTTTATTGACTCCTTAAATTTGATCCCGGCCTATCCATTCCTAATATTTTTCTGCGATTGTAATTGGCTTTCCCAGAAGGGTAGTAATCCCTTGTACGAATAAATAAACATGCCAGATAATTTTTCCTTTCTGCTAAACCCCAAATCATCCCTATGATATGGTGGTAGGTCAGCTAAACCATACACTAAACTCCACTCAATAGAATTGAATCCCTTGGTAACAAGAGGGAGGGGGCCACGTTAAATGGGATGAGAGAATAAGTTTATCCATGTAAAAGGAAGTCTACTTTTTCTTTACTCATGTTAAATCTGAGGTTTAAAAGAGCTTTCTACTTACAGTATACAAAGAAGTAGTAAAGTGTTACTGTGAAGTTTTGGTTTCCAGTTGTAGTAAGAGTTTTAGAATGCCCTCCTAAAAGAATTTCCTACTCCAGATTTATACTAAATCTGTCCATTAAATGAGAAGGAAGAAAGCCCGAATACCAAAGCTTGCACTAGAAAATAAACGTATACACACCACTGCAACAGCGAGCTCAGTCTCAAAAGTATTACTGGTGGTAGTTATTTCAGAGTGAGATTCATAATTTGGGAATATTATAGGATTTAACTAGAGGTACTCTACTATAGGTATGAAGTGTCCTCCCTTCATCCTCTCTCTCAAGTGTTAAATTATGTAATATTAGCTGTGGAGCTTTCCCTACCGCATCAGCCCAATCCCGAGACCTTTTAAGTCCCAACTGCCAGTACTGTCCTATTTCCCTTTTCTCTGTACATATTTTTTCTCTCTAGCTCTTCCTTCCTCTCTTCCCGGCGACCGGATGGCGACCCACATTCTATGCCAGTTCAACGAGTACGAAGACGCTCGAAAATAAATTGGATATGTTCTACAAAGTCAAGAGTGCCTGATGCTCCCTCATCTTAAGTAATCATCTATATTTTGCTTACTTTCCCTCACTCCTTAAATACACTTACATTGAGCATAAAATATGGATCTATTTACACCCCTTGCATCTTTTCCATACTTTCCTTCTTACTCGGCCTCTATACGCATTAAAACATTTTCTGGAAGCTAAGGTCGCTATTACGATTGCAGCTTTAATCCTCATCAATTCATCATCATTAGGTGGTCAGTGAATAATTTCTGTTGAATTGCTGATATTAGCAGTAATGCTACTAAAGTTATGACATTGTACAAGGGAAAATGCTCTCACTAGAGTGATTCAATGTTACAAATACAGGAACTTTAGTTCAGTAGATGTTTATTTATAAATACGGAAAGCAAAAGTGTGTGCCTAAGCATAAATATTTTTTATTGGAATCAATTTTACAAATTATGAGAAATTTTCAAAATTTTCTATGCAAACGAATAACATACTTCTTACAGTTTTTGCTTTCAACGCCCATAGACTAGAAAATATTTTCCTAGTTTTGTAAAACATGAATGCTTACATTTATAAAATAGTTTCATCCTGTCAGAAGCTTGTTTCTATGCACAAATATTTTTCAAATTCTAATTTTGTGCATCGTTCCGTTGGTGCTTTGAAAAAATGTTGCATAGAAATGACGCTGAAGTTTTATGGTGAAACCTGTCTACATTCAAACGAACGACAGTCAGAATATGCTAAAAAAAACTTTTATGCTCCAGTAATTGAGCACTTTCGGTTAAAAAAGTACAGCTTGACTAAAGTGCTGAGATGATCATCTTTCTACAAAAAATAAAGCTGCAAAACGGGTTTTTAAAAGAAATTGCAACTCAGATTTCTCAAATCTTCTGAATCCAATTCGAGTGAATTTAAAGTTGGCTTTAAAGCCAACTGATTGTGAGTGTTTGCTTGTTTTCAAATGCTTCTTACACAGTATGTAAGAAGCATAACTTCGATAACATAATTTAATAGTAAAAAGTCTGAGTACAATTTCAACTAAAAATCTGCAATAGACAGGAAGAAGCCAAACAATAAAAAGTAACCATTATCATTTCATGCAAATGTTTTATTGCAATAGTTATTGCAATTTATAAATTTGTGATTCCTATATACAAACAAGAGTACAAATAAAAACACCCTTCACCATAGATTTTCTCAATCGTCTTTAGCATAACTGAAAAAGCTAGTAGCATTTTCAGTCAGAGCACAAATGCTTGATAAACTCTCTTACCCACCAGCATGCACTGAGTGAACTAACAGATAAAACAATAAAGGGTGGGATACTCTAATGCTAATAAATCTTTAAACGAGTCGTCAGGGACTAGAAAATGGGTCGTTTTGTGTATTCATTCAGAGTGAGCAAAGAACAAGAGTATAAGAGTCCAGGTAAACTTATCGATTGTCAAGAAATAAAGGGACAGCCGCTGCTGCACATTTTGTTGAAATAACTTGGCTTATGATATTTAACACAGTACTTCCACTGCACAAGGATCAAAACCTGTGTAATACCAAAAGTTTATGAAAATTGTAGGTGACATGAGCCGAAAAATGTTAAATAACATTGCTCTTTCTTCTCCTGTTCCACCATCTACGACACGACTTTCCCTACGTTTATCGAAGGGAAATCAAGCAGACAATGAGTGTATTAGGAAGTTTAAAACAATACTGAGAATTTATAAATTCCCTAGTACATTTAAACAAGCAGAGAATGTAGAGCAGATATAATTGTGAGTTAAAGTAGACGGCAAGGAATGAACCATGTTCATTAGCCTTTGATACCTTTTTCATTATTCGGGACAAGTAGCCAATTTTAGATTATATTTGTTACTTTCAAGTGGTACAGTGGTTAACAGTTTGCACTTGAAATGTGCTGGGAAGGCAAAGCAGAGTTTTTGCCAAAGCAAAGGAGCGCTTAGTTAGTTTTGTTTTACTCCAGTAGTTTGTAACAAGAACAGAAAGATATCCGTAGGTTGATCAGTAAGTCCGCGAGGTCGTTTGTTAATTACTTTCAATCTGCAACAACTTTTATAATCTGTTTTCGCAAATAATTCATAATGAACTACAATTTAACTATACATCCTGACTTGAGGGGGTGGCCAAGAAACCCATGGACATTTGCAGTTTTCAAGCTCGGCATTATTTTTAAAATAATTTTTTCGAATGAGCTCTTTCCTTTCTGGAACTTTGTGAAAATGTTTGATGGTTGAGATCTTCACGATTGAGGCTGGCTTTATTCGACATTTTATCCCTATTCGATAAAACTATTTTCCAATAGTTGAACAGTTGGAGCATTAGATAACTAGCTCTTTTTTTAACCCAGCTTCAATTTAAAACGAGACATTACTTTTCAAAAGGATTTTACATAACGCAACTTTCATTTTGAAAAATCCCCGTTCTTAACTTATTAGTAACTCTAAACTGGCCAAATAGATTTTATTGAAATTGTGCACGGTTATAATCTCAGCTCTACTTACTCATCCATGCAAATTTAAGCGTTTTTATTCACAAGAAACAGGGATATAAATAAACGAAGTGATCGCGCGGACTTATTGATCCTTCTGCGTAGTAGAAGTGGTATTATAGTAGTATAATGTTGTTCCTAGGTTTTGGGGTTTCTGGGGGACAGCGAGTGATTATACAAAAGAGAACTCACCGAACAAATCCATCCTTGACGCCTAATCACACACACACACTCTTGCTCTCTCTCTCTTTCTCTCTCAATATAAGAGGAAATAGGTAAAGGAGCTGGTCAAAATTTAGCTATTGAAAGATATTAGTTGAAGTTATAAATAAAAATGAGATAAAGGTATGGTGCGGGGGGAGGGGGGAATGTGTAGCGAAAGACTAGTTTCCGGTGTGTTTGGACAAGGGATGAAAAATTCTAAACTTTGGATTGAGAAAGTAAATTGGAAGGGTTTGGAGGAACTACAACTCACAGACCTTTCTGTGAGCACTGAGCAACACAAACTGCGAACTACATGGGACTTTAGTACGGGCAAACCAACTTCTTGGAGCTTTCACTGCAGTAGTCCCTTCTCAGCCTGTCTCTAGTAGTGTTACGGGTACGGTACCGCTTGCTTGGGTTCTCCTAGCTGCTATGATGTGCCATGCTTAGTAGCGTTGAGCTTTTTTACTAAATTCGGGGTCATCCACGTCTCTTGTTACTACAGGCATAGCTTACTTCACTACCGTATTAGTAGTTTTTAGAGCTTCTCTATATCGAAAGCCAGTACTACTTCTAGCTAATATACTTTCCACGTTCGAGGTCAGTTAATACTAGGTTTAGAAGGTCTTGAAAATTTGGAACAGCGGTGCAAGTTTTATCACCTATTTCACCAGCTATGTCTTATGCCTAGCTACTACTGATGTTTGTTATTTCGGTTGTGAAAGTAAATTTTTCAATTGTCGTAAGACGTAATTCAGATAAATCAAAGGTTAAAAGTGAGACATGATAAAAAACCGTGTGCACTATTTACTGATGAATGAAAGTTGAGCATGAGCCACTAGAGAGAACAGGATTGTAAAGTTCACTACAGCTAAAAAAACTGAGCTTAGAAGCATTGCATACGGGTGACAAATAAAGTAATTCCTATTCCTTAAAACTAAACTTCATCGTAAACTTTTAGCTTTAAACAGGTAAATTCATCCAAGCTCCGTGCTTATTACTCTTTCGCATTTATCTGGTATGAAATCAGGCTTTCTATCATATATCATATTTCTGGCTGTAATAAACCCCGAATGCCCTTTTTAAAGCTGATAGCCAAATTCTATAAATACTAATGTTTTTACTCCAAGTATCTCACGTTATACTTGAATTTTCATAATTAATTCCAGTTAAAAATACCAAAACACCAGCACTCGGCTACTACCACGATAGAGTAATGATGCCAACGACCATAGCTAAAAGAACTTCATTCAAATTTCAATCTCTTAAGTAATTACAAACTACTACTTTGATATCACTATTATGCTATACTGTCCACTTGCTGCTAAGTCGGAAGATCAATAAATTGTTCTTGAGAACTAACTTGCGCTTCCTTCAGATATTGCACAGAAGAGTAAGGAATGGGCAGCTACACCGGGGAGCAAGTATATGCATGTATGTGTGCAGTAGATGAATAACCCACTTCTGATTTCGTTTGATAAGACTTGGGCAAGCAAAGAGGAGACGAATCCTAGTCGGGACGGTGAAAGCAGCTCGTTGGAGAAAAGCCCGGTGGAACCATGAAGAAAAAGATAGTGAAGGAAGTCCCACCCGAGGAACAACTAAATATGTATGTCTGAGTGAGTGTTCTTTCCACCGCGTGCATGTAACCTTGTGTTAGCCTACTGAAGCTACCACTACTTCTATCTGTACTACCACTACAAAGAACTAGCTACTACTGCTGCCATTATTACTAACACTATCTACTACAAGCAGCATCCCCACACTTATCCACTCTTTAAAGTGGCCAGGTTCTGGAGTATAAAATTGTATGGAAGCAGCAAAGTGGATCGATCCGCCTTCCCCAGTATAGGCTTGGTAAAACCCCTTTCTCCAAATGTCATATCCAACATCCGATCGTTTGTTTGCCTACGCTCCTGAAAAGGTATACCAACAATAATTCCTTGACACACAGATGTTTTTGTGGGTTGATAGGTCACCTCATTACCACCATTCATCCTTCTTCCAGTTAGCTGCAGCAATAAAAGCCAGCTAGCTAGCTCATCTCAGTTTCCAAACTACTCCCAGAATAGTCCGTAAGTGTGTTTGGAAAAGATCTGGAAAACCCAGGCTCTTAATAGAGTTAGGAAAAACAGGAATCAACCCATGAACCGTGCTGAATGTGCAAAACACATTGTCAGACTTTTTAAAGACATCAGAATTTTTCCAAGCTAGAAAATTTGCAGTGTAATTTTGAACAATGCATGAACAGTTCTGGTCAAGGTTTTAATGAGAAAATTTCAAACACAGAATTAAATTTTTTGCACTTTTTTTAAACGGCTAAAATGCTTCAAAAGCAATTCTGGTCGTGATAATAAACAGGAATTTGACGCTAAGTTTTGGGAGAAGTCTACCCCTGTTTTTTTCTTTACTCAATAGGGCCCGGATTTTTGAGGACCAGGCCCTGGTTCTTAAACCTTTACTCCCTTACTAATAGTATTAACCAGAGTAAGAACTTAAAATCCGATTCTCCTCTTCTAGCCTGTTTATGTCAGTTTACAATCCTTACAAGACTAAGTTAATCGATTGTAATTGATTAGTAAGACGAAAAACATTATTTAAGGTAAAGCATTGAACTAAACGGGTTCTATGCTGCAGTAAAGTGATAATTTTCAAGTACTCTCCGTTTACACCTCCTTGGAAGTAATTCACTCAATTTTAATGCATAAATAATGAGCACTCGAGCCGAGAAACTTTTTAGATGGTCAAGTTCATCCTTATTGATGATAATGAGCTATGACTTAGCGTATTAATTTATTTTGAGACCTAGAACCAGGATCAGTAGTGTAGGTTAGCGGATATCTCTGATATAGCTCGTGCATTGGGTCCGTTGCATAGGACCTCGACTGTTGAGGTTTTGAAGGACGATGGCTCGCCAAGTATAACAAAAGGTTCTTAAGTAAGTAAATTCCATCTAAGAAGAGAAAGAAATGTTACTCAATATGATAGAGAAAGAGTTTTTGGAAGTTTGCCAAGCATCCATGAGTCAAGAGGATTGGAATTCCAGCCACCCGCGAGGCAAAGCCCCTTTATGTAAATCCTCCCCCCCCCGATCTCCATCGATTAAAGCATGAATCTCGTTAAATGACCCAGTAGATTCGCTACATTGTACATGACATCACGATAAGCATGAGCTATAATGCAAATAATGCGTGTGCACTACATCTCAGACTGATTGAGGCAAAGCTATAAGTTACTCTAGCTACCAGAAGGCATTCTTCAATATTCACCTTTAACACGAAGCCGTTCTGACTATGACGTTGGCCAGCGTTGAGCAAAATACACACGCACATTTTATGACCATAAATATTATACGAATTATATAATAAGGAATTTTCCCTGTTTGCTGAAGAAAAGAAGACCCTGCCTTAAACCTTCCTCCATTTTCTATTCTTTAGGCAAACTATATACTAGATGCGTTTCATGAGCGGGGATACCGTTCAGTGCTAACTCATTTCACAGTTTTCTCTTGGATAAAAAATAAAGCGTAAGAATAGAGAGTCTCGTAGAGAGTTTAAAAATGGGATGGATTCACATTCAAAGGTGGCAAGTAGGAATGAAGTTTACTGTAGGCGATATCATATCCTCTTTCTGATCGTAAAATCTCTCGTGGGCCAACGACGGTTTCATTTTTCTAGGTTTTGCCCTTATCATAATGCCACAAGCGGTTGCATACTTACTCTTTTATGCAAAATACTAATAAATAGCAGTTAAAGTGAAACTTGGGTATCCATGGGTGCCCATCAAACTATGTCATTTCAAACTTCCACTGCTCAGCAGGGAGAGATTTTTATGAGTTTTCAGGTTTAAATATAAACAAAATTAAAACGATTATGAAATGAAAGAAACATTTTTTTCTGGATTGATTGATTTGTATTGATAAAGTTACTTATTGTGTATTACAAAATGCATGTAGTTCAAAAAACATCATTGTGAAATCAGAAACCTCATGCTGTCCTTCCAAATATTAAAAGCTATCAAGCTTGTTAGCCGTTAGCCAGAAAGAAACCCTCGTGGGAAGATAACAGCATGTTATCTTTATTATGTATATTGATTGTAAATTAGTTTGAGTGGCTCCCGACAGGGGAAAAATGAAATTTCACATGAAACTTCTCTAAATAAACTAGAATTGGTTAGCTCTTGCCAGCCTTTGCTTGGATGAAGGTAAGTTAAGCATGCCAACTGCAAATTGACTTTACGTTGCTGCCTTACTTGAATACTTTCAATGCCATATTACTTCTAGCCACATATATTCCACGATGAGCTGAGAAGCAGTACAAGAGTAGCTTGTCATGTTAATATCGGATACAATCTTATTTTGTATTCAAAATCGGATTTTGATGACGCACACAGACAGCCGTTTGAAGTTCAATTAGGCTGAAACTAACTTTTGAGGTCATTAGGCTATTCTAGGGGTTGGCGTTCAACCATAATATCTCCGACCTTCCTTAAAAGCAAGGTTAAAATTCACGGGGAGCTTCCCCTTCCCTTTGTTATCAGTTTTATCTTCATCCTTAAACCTAGGCGTAAGCTAAGTGTGTGTATTTACGAAGAGGTTATTACGGTGTGCGGACGTTTTGACGGAGTGACTTTGACGGAGGTAAAAACCACTTTGACGGAGTGATTTTGACGGAAAAAATTAGATTTTTGAGACAGTTTGACGGAGTGACTTTGACGGAACCCAACGGCATTTTGGCAAAACTTAAAATTGAGTACCTAGTCGTAGTACAGATGATAATGGTAGGGTGATGCATACATCCTCTGTACATACAACGGGAAGCTCAAAAGTTTATATCCAGAGAAATTCAGTTTTTAAAAGAGGTATTAATAGGATTAAACAAACCAGTTTACTTTCAAGGATTGACTTCATCGTCCCAATCTTATCAGCTCATATAATATACATTGAAAGAAGAAAAATGTCTGCACTAACGCTCAGATGACCATAAAAGAATACTAATTTTTACAACGGAACAAAGCGTACACAGATGAAGTAATTCGCAGACAGGAACATTTGAGAACGCTTATTTCACGCTTGAGAATGGAAAACCAGCTTCATTTCATAGAAAAAGAGCAGGGGATATAGATGATAGAATTTCTAAATAATTTCTAAGTTCGGCAATTCGAACCCAATTTCTCCCGTGAATGGCTTAATAATTGGTAGGAAAACTCGTTTATCTGACTTAACTAATTTTGACAATTAAGACAATAAATGTAGTTTTGCCACAATGGAAGCTGCGTTTGCCAAAATCCATAATATTTTTTGCCAAAATCCGTTCCTCTCCGTCAAAATCGATAGGGCATCCGTCAAATTGGATTTGCCAAACCGTCATGGAATCGATATTACGTTTCCACTCAAACATACTGTGTAAGTCTAATAAGACATGGAATAATTATTTTGAGAAATGCCATTACGGAAACTTGAGAGACAACTGATTTGGATAAAGAGTTTTCCATATCGTAGTGTGTTTTGGATGTGTACTTAATACTTGACTGTCACCTCTGAGTACTTCCTCTGTTCATGTTGGTGTAGAGCCTGCTGTTGGGTTTTTATTAATTCCCTTCTGGTTTCAAAGACCCTTCTCGATAAACAAACTTTAATTTATGAATACGTTGAGTACTTTGCATTGTAGTTGTTTAATATTGGGGTTAGGATTATTCCAAGTAAACTAAAGATACGCGTTCATCAGTTGATAAACCTTTTTATTCAAGGGTCGTTTTACAATCACTAAGACTTTGTACATACAAGAAAGCTAGTAACCCAATTTATGAAATCCGCAACCAGAGCAGGATGATAGACGTGATAATGTCTTTGCTCCTGAATTTATTATTATATTCCTTAAAATCGTGTTTTGTGTCGCAGTATATCTATTTTGATACCATTTTATAATGTAAATTTTCACATTTTAATTTGTTATAAAATTCTTAACGGAAAATTCAATACATACTATATTGAAGACGGCGCAAGGGATTTTATATTAAAACGTTTTCGAACAAATTATTAGGAAACTTCACTCAGTAAATAATTGGGATGATTTTTACTCATTTTACTGTGTTACGGTACATACTGTCGTTTCGCTATACGTTCCTAAAAACAATGTTAATCTCTCACTATTTCAATCCTCTTCTGGGTCTAAAGTAATGAATATTTTATACACAACGATTACGGGTAAGTTAGTTATGTAACCCTTTACGGTCAACCGTTTATTATGAAACAACTTATTGTAGTTTTATACCTGACTGGTTGAATTGTTAGTACATTTTTTTTATAGCTAATGTAACGCCTTGTAATGATAATGTCAAAAAAAATGCGGTAGGATTTTCTAGATTATTTTTATTAACTATCATAGTGAGTGACATAGTACTAGCAGCAATATCATTATGGTCAGTTGTTAAGTATATACTTAAATAAAGTTTAACTTCTTACCTTTAACGGCGTTTAGCTTATTGCCGACCATTTGTTTGGCTACGAAGGCAGCCATGTTGAATCCAAGTGCTTATTTCCTTCCAAATATGAGAATTGAGGAGTGAAAGCCTGTAATTTAAGAAGTTTGCAAATTTTAACAAGCCATATAGATTAAGTTATAGTCTTTTCCCAAAGTTTCTGACTCTGCATTACTGGTGGTTAAAACACTTTTTGCTCAAACTGTGCACTAAAATCCAAACCCGAGGTAAATTAGGTCGTCTGTCGAGAACTTTTTCAAGTTTTGCACCTTCTGGTTTTATGTCTGAACCCTGGCTTATTTTTTCTAGTTGAAAATAAATGCTACTATTATTTTAATTCTTATGTCGTAAACTATATCCTCCTTTAGTATACCAAGGACTTTTATGGAAATTATTCACATTAGACAAGGAAGGATAAAGTTTTCATAACGCTAGATCAAAACTTTTATAGATTATGGTTGACAGGCAGATAGCAGAAGACTGAGATTATATTACAGGAAACCGTTAAATATTACTTGAACACTTTGGTCATTACTGGGAGTGAGAGAAAGGTACAAAGGAAGAAAATCTTATTGTTTTCAACTAAGCTATATTTTAAGGCATAATAAAATGCATATTCTTCGAGCAAATGAGACTTCGTGAGAAAAGTTGAAACTTGTCTTTATTAATTGAATACACACAGATTGATCGAGACAGAGAAAATGTAAATGCTGGTCGTTGTAAAGTAAGTTTGTAACCACAACCAAATTTAATTCAGTAGGTCTTACCAGACAAAGCTACTCAACTTAGTCACTTGTTTATTTGAAGTTTACCAACTCAAGCAGAACAGAATATATCAGTGATCTTCTACCTCTAAGAGACATTGCAGGTAAAATTTGGATCGTTAATTTATCCTCTGAGGTTTCATACCGCGTACGACAAGACAGGCGGTTATAGTTTTGAAGAATAAATAAGACTTTGTGGAACTTTAAAGTATCCTTTCTGAGATAAGGGTTACGTTACGTCTAACTGTAACCCAATTATGGGACTCGCCTGGCACAAATTGGTTAACTTAACCCTTGACTAGTGTTAGAAAGCACTCGTTTGCCTTTACAATTACTCACCCGTTGACCGTCAGGGTTTTCTAAATCCATGGAAAAGAATCCTACTCAACATCCTTCTGAATGGAGTCTATATATTTTTTTAGCAGCATTATATAGCAATAGTTGTCACGAAAAATTACGAGAATTGCAGGCCTGTAGTTCATTTATATCCGAATTACGAGATCACTGTTATTCTTAAATTAATATGCAGTCGTCAGAATTAATATAAAACATTTTGAAAGCCCCCTTTTCAAGTCTAGGAATGAGTATGAGCATCATAATGACCAATATATGTAAATTGACAGGTAATACTTCCTCATCACGATTTCAGCTATTCATTAAAACTGTTAGTTGACATTTTACTAATGTTGAGAAAGGGGTTTTAAACAAGAGAAAACCCTTATTTATTGACGCGTAATGCGACTGCAATGTGGTTCATTGGTAATAAAAAGTAATCATCAAAACCCCTCAGCAACTAAACGGAGGCTCATACGATTGGGTGAATAATTTTACTAAAAAGCCAACAAGTTTATGTTTTATAAAATGTTCCCAATTGACAATCAAATGAATCCAGAAGGATTTTATTCCTAGCAATGACTACAACGACTACATCATCTGACTACAGAGAAACAGAAACCATTTAGTATTTTATAGTTGATGAGTGAGTGTAACATTTTAGCATTTTAGAAAACTTATCTCAGGTAACATATAAATCAAGCTTAAGAGGGTAGTTATTAAAATTATTTAATAAACTAAGTAATAAATGTAAGCCTACTCCCAGTTCTTAGTCTACATACTTAAATACATCTCGACGAGCGCGCCTGATGTACTTATTGAAGTTAAACTCAAATAGACTAGCTCTTAAATTTCGTTTAGTATGCAAAGTATAATCTTGCATTTTATAAAAGGTACTCAAACTCCTGTCACCGCTAGCATTAAAATAAACAGCATTTACCCCATGGTCTTACCGGTAAAAACCTGAAAACGAGCTCTAAATATTACTCAACAATAGTTTTTGGATCAATAACTCTTTGCATCATGAGCACGACCGAATAACTGCTGGGTACGGCTGCAACTAACAGAATACCATGATAATATATTCGCTCGGATGGAGAACTCACTTCGATCTAGAATGAGAGCTTCTTATTATTATTTAAGGCCAGTCAGTACAGCATATAAGAGGAGGATTCAGGTAAAGTTGATCTTCAGCTACTGGAGCATAAAATTGTTTGTCTTAGCTCAAACTAAGAGATAGGCGACGGAAGGAGGAGTAGTTACTAGTAGCTTTTTTTAAGATCACTAGACAGAAGGATTATCTAGGAACTGTCAGGGAGTATGGATTACCCCATAGCCAACCAAACCAGGTAAAAGTCAGAGAGAAATAAAAACTACTCTCTCTCAAGGAGAGAAAGTTATACGTCTTTTAAGGGCTCTATTCTTCAGCCAATGCGCCTAGTACATTATACACACTTAACGATGCTTGTACTACTTACCAATGTTCAATGAGGCTGATAGGGTAGACTCGGAAGTTTTTATACAATCAACCACCACCACTTAAAACTGGGAATGGTGGAAGTCTCATGTTCCTTACCACAGAAAGCCATGCCAAAACATTAGCAACCCGAGTATCTGGTACACAGATATGCTTTCGTTATTCAATCAGCAAACCCATGCATTCCTGCCCACCACAAACTTAAATCTGCTTACAACAAACTGGCTCGACTGGTGTGTGGTGTGAGTTAAAAGGTTTTTCCTCCTAATACTGCATGCATTCCTTTTACGTATTTTCGTGCAATATTTATGTTCTTGCTAGAAACGCTTAGATTATTTTCATGGTGTAGAAAATAGAAGGGATATAACTCTGTTGAAGATCGATAGAAACACTGTGTATTTAAGATTAAAGTACTGTTTCACTTCACAACCTCCCTTTTGCAATCGATAAGGGAGTTGTGGGTTGCAACTCTGATACAAAATTGAGCTTAAGTACCTCTTATAACCAAATCAGCTAAGA
This sequence comes from Hydroisotoma schaefferi, assembly GCA_034682405.1. Classification (NCBI taxonomy): domain Eukaryota; kingdom Metazoa; phylum Arthropoda; class Collembola; order Entomobryomorpha; family Isotomidae; genus Hydroisotoma; species Hydroisotoma schaefferi. The sequence goes on from JAQFZX010000112.1 coordinate 29,620, forward strand.
GCAGTTCAGTGGTTGAATATGATTTACATACTGCCGACCCCTTAAGAGGTTTACTTAGTTTTTGCCTAAGGTTTATCTGAAGAGGAACAACTGGGCTCTTGAAAATAATGTCTGAAAAAGGTTGGCTCAGTAGCCTGCTATTTTGCTTTTAGCCGCAACCCAACGGTCACTTTGTGGAAGTCGTTTGGAATGTTACAAAATTGGAAATGTTAGCATGTAGTGTTCTTTTTCAAAATATGATTAGAGTCCCTTCAGTTTCAGAACAGTGAAAACTAAAGGAATACAATTCTACTAAATTTTTTCTGCAAATTTTTTCGTCAGTAGAGTGAAGCGTGCTAGCATCTGGAACACCTGTTTACCTATTTATACAAAAACCGTTTCGACTGTCATTTTATGCTCCTCGGTTCTTGGACAAAGGTAATCCATGAGCCTGAATTATACCACTTGAGGCATCTGTTTATCCACTAACTCACCCACATTTTGAGCCACTTTCTCTGATTACTTACAAGGTTTTAGGGTTTAAATCTATCACTCTCATCAACAATATTTACTCAACACAATCATTACGGTAAAGGAAGTACCACCTGGTTAGGGTACTGTAAGAAAAGTGAGAAAAATTCTGTCGCGTACTATTGCCAAATTTTGTTGCATTTGGGGGTAAATCAAAAGCAATTACCCTCCGAACCGCATTCAAACCTAAACTAAACTAGAGAAATTAAATACATTTCAGATAGAAGTAAATTGCAGCATACTTCACTAATTGAAACAGAGGATCCAGTGGTGAAAGTTAAACACATGGAACATACTATGATGTAGTGAGTGATCGAATCCAGGTTCGGCCAGATGTGTAACTGGTTATTTTTTCGAGTAGCCCTCCACACAGGGTCCCCCGTTGGAGGTATTAAAAGAGGATCACCGAAGAGTAGTGGAGGAAACAACCCCCGGGGTAACTCCCTGTAACTTGTCCCCCGGAAAAAACTCGGCGGAGTGCATGGGGGTATGGGCCGCAAAAGCGACAGCTCCGGGCAGACCCTTGGGCCTACGAAGGCGGCTAGGAACTATCGGGGGGAATACTATGAGTTAATGGGGGATGGGGGTACGCGCACGGTCAGGGGTTACATAGGGGGAGGGGACTAGAGTTGGGAGAGAACCCGTGGAGAGTTATGCAATAGGGGGTTCCAACCACCGGGGGACAAGGCCTTCGAAGCCCCCCCTCCCCCTCCGGTGGTTTGGAGGATTTGCTAGAGCTGTCCCGATTTCCGAAGTATATGTTGCATGCATGAAAATACCGTAACTATGAATGAATTGTAAGTTGACTGATAAAAAAAATTAGCAGCATTATTTCTAGATGTACACATTGCAGTACGTTAAACTCCTCCATCCATTTTCTGCCGCTTTAAAATTAACAAATGATATTGACGAAGAAATTAAACGTTACGGGTATAACAAATTTTCTGTAAGAAGAATGTATACATCAATGCGCTTTCATATTTGGATATTAAATAACCTACTTATCATGACCGGTACAGCATAACCATCTATTTATGTGTATCTTCAACATTTTGAACGGTCGGGGGTGGGAGTTTGAAATAAGGGGAGGCGACCAAGTGAGGCGAGTCGCCAAGTGACGTGCTTAGGCGTATGGAACCCTTTATTGTCATAAGACACAACCCCACCGATAGATCACAATTAGTGGAGTAGTGCCTTTAGTAATGTAGTGTTGTAGTTAAAAAAAAGTGGAGCCAAACCAAGGTATACTGGTAGGATTGGAAGGGCGCACAGTGTGACTACCAGAAGCGGAGTGGTAGTACGGAGCCAGCAGTAGTAGACGGCCACCAATTATTTAAGCAAAGATTGAACATGATACGAAGCAGCAGCGGGTCACTGCAGACTGGTTAATTATATTAAATAATGCAGGTTGGCCCCAGAACTATTTCTCTTTCACTCTCATCCTCAGGAGATGAAGAATTATTTGCCTTTATTTGGTCTGACAGGTCTTGTGAGAAAGCGCTGCCCGAGTTAGTTTCCGTTGATTCATTGGCTGTTCTAAGAAACGGAGGCCTTAGTTGGACGAGCATACCAGAGAGAAAGTTTATTGAATGGAAAAGGCAACAGCAGCAGCCTAAATTGGCTCAATGTTTCGAGAGAAAACTGATAGCTGAATAATTGTTATAAGACATCCTAAACAATATAGGTATTGAGATAATATCTAAACAAGGAGGCAAGTCTGACTGAATAAGTCATAACCATAAAAACCCGTCCAGGAAACTTTTCAGAACAGCGATATTGCAGTAGGAATGATTAAAACCAGTATGGTTTGGTTTCCATCTAAGTCTAACTCATTAATTTCATTAACTTTCTTCGTTTAACGCACCAATTAATCGGTTTGCGAGTGTACGTTGTAATAGGATGGATCATCGTTGAAGAAAGGTCATGACCACTTCAAATCTCCTTGAATAATTATAAACTCTATAACCTCAAGTGACAAGATAAACGTTATGATCCGAGGTGATTGTGAAACTTCAAATCAGGCTTTAGATTTAATGAGGTGCTCAAGAAGTACTTAGATTAACAACAAGTAGTAAAGTATGCATTAAGAATAATTTAGCATATTATGCATCCATTCAGAGAACTAGAGAACTACTTCTTTCTACAATGTCTTTCAGTCAAATCTCTAGGTAAACTTTTCCTTCACTTACGTGTGAATCTTCATGATGCATATGAATAGTAGTAGTACTAATAATGGTAATGTTGGTAGCAGTCAACTAAATAAACTCCAATTACCAAGTACCTAAAAAATGTACCAAGAGTACAGGTTTGGCAAGACTCTGATAGTGCACATAGTCTACCACGTCTTTATTTCTTATGAATGCCTACTTCCTTTATTCTCCTCTCTTAGATCAGCCTAGTCTTTTCCAGGGATAATTAGATGATGAGATTTAGGTAACTTGCAATGAACATGCAACCAGATCTGATTGTAAATAAATAAAACTACTTTTGCTATAAGGTCTCTTTACTCTGAACCAATTGATTTCTACTGTGTAAATGGAAGCCCTTACAAGGTCCTCGGGATTCAAGATAAATATTCCAGAGCAAATATTTACCTTCATCTCAAAGGAACTGAATGGTTTCAAAATAAACAATCAAGCAGCATGCAATCAATGAGATAACGCAATAAGTCAATTCATGTTTACTACTCGTCTTGAAAAAGCATTTAATTTTCGAGATTTAGACAACTAAGCCCTTCGTTCTTCTCTTCCACTAATAAAGATTTCAAAGGCTGGACAATAGAGCTTAGATTGATGTGTTGGAGTCTGATTTGTTGTACCCTACCCTCACAAGACTGATAATTAAGAAAATGAAAGAGCACTTCCAATCTGATAATCGGATAGGATTGACACGCTGCTTCATAGTAATTTTGGTAACAGTACGTTGGGCAACTAGTTTACCTCTCTTGTTGTTGGAATTGCACTAGTTAGGTCTATCTGGCACCAACGTTTGACTGAAAAGATTGACTCCGAAAGGTTGTCACAATACCATGTAAATATAGCAAGAAGGTGTGAATTAATAAGCGCTATCAAAGAAATCCTTATGTTATAGTACAAAAACGTCGGACCTCGTGATAGTCCAATATTGTCTTATCATCGTGTATTAAACAGTTTGACATTTTGCCTTACTTCCAAATCGATGTTTTGCTTGTCACCGCATGAAACCTTTATGAACTAAGCGTCTTTACAATAGCACGCCATTTTAAATGTTTCTATTGACGGAATAAACTCATTCAGCCAATCAACTTTTAGAGTTCGTTTTGCTTAACTTGTTCAGCCATTTTTATTCTTTCAAAGTGAAGATAGCAAATGTTGTAGTTTTTTTTCCATTTGCCGGAAGTGTTTATGGTTCAAAGAGCAAAAAGTTTCTAGCTTGATTCTGAATGAGTTTGTGACGTGCCGTGTTTTAAAAGTCCCATATACAGACGAACCATCTTACAAGTAGTTCTTTCTATTACTTCTCTCAAGTTGGAGATACTTTGGCATGGTCTTATTGGCCCTACAAAATACGTAAATAATAAACTGTCCTAATAATACTGCTAGGATTAGTTGGGACACAATAAAGCTGATGTGGAAAGAAGATACGACTTCTCCATGTTGACGTTAACAGTAGGGTTAAGGACGCGAAAATGTTTCGTGGTAGAAGGAGTTTGGATGGGTAGTTTCGTAGGGCGCACGGTGGAATAGAAGTAGCTAAGTAATTTTTGGCCCACTGCCAATCGGATACATAAACTGGAACAGCATAGTTCAAGGATGGGCTTTACAACGGAAGCATGTGCCAACCAAGCAGAATCTTGTTTCTCATATATTTTCTCTATCAAGCCCGTAGAGGTATAAAAGAAAGTTAGACGAGATAAAATAAAACGTCCAGTTCAATACATCCGTCCAATATATTGCAATCACCATTACCGTTGCTCTAACCATAAGGAATTAACAGGAGGTTGAGGTACTTTCACTGAGTACTTACTGTTTACTATACAAGAACATATAGAACTAAACAATGATGATGTTTTTAAGCAAACGATTATTCATTCCAATGCATTTTCATACATCAGAAGTAAGTCAGTAGGAGTAGTAGCAGAATTATCATAAACCAATGCAGAGGGAAGCTAGAAAAGTGAGTGGCCGTAGTAGGACCCTAAATCTTGTCCCATAAGACGCCTTATACATGATAATTGTGTTTTTGTGATTTCCCGTCGCTATGATCTATCGTCGCTGTTATCTCCTGTCCCTGTGATTTCCCGTCGCTGTTATCTCCCGTCCCTGTGATCTCCCGTCCCTGCGATTTCCTGTCGAGTTACTTCTTGCCCGTCCCCGTCAGATCATGTCGCGTGATCTTCTGACTCGCACCCCACTGCAGTTACTCAGCTTCACTTGCAATACATTAGTAAACAGACTAGACATTGTTCCACTCCAGACCAAATAGAGTAGTGTTGAAATTGTAACTAAAGTAGGCCTTGTAATATGCTTGCGTCTTCAATTTACTTTATAACTTACTGATATAAAAGTGTAACAATTTGATGCTGAATGAATTTATTTTTCTCTAATTCAACTGTACCCACGGCAATAAATGGATGGATAGAATAATGCTACTTCTAAATCATTTTTGATGAAAACATTATTAATAATTTCAAATTATTACCCAGTCCTAATCTTTCCGTATTGACTATGCATAGCGTAATGCATACGTTAAATTTTTGTCGGGTAAATATTTTCCTTAGTATTTGCTGTGTAAATAATTGTGTAATTAATAACACGTAAATTCCACGTATGGCTACCGTATTTACGTTTTTAATTCCCTGGGGGGGAGTTATCGTTTAGAAGGAAAAGCTGACAAAAATGCTTAGTATGAGTAAGAATTAGCGAATTTTATTCTTAACATAGGAAAGTAGAGGTAAACCTTTATTTCCCTTGTACCTTCGCTTCGCATGGTTTATCTAAGTACTAAAACGTATCAGTATAAGACAAGTAAAAAAATCAAAATGTCTTAAGCATAGAATAAGGCGTTACAACATTATCAGAACACGTTTACGGCTGGTGTGTTGATTGCTGAACTTATTATCGAGAAACACTATTTTGTTCGTCATGTATTGATTGCAGCATGCACACTTCCCGACGACCCATTCATCCAACATCATGCTCTGCCTGACTGACCTAGTTTGAGCTGCACGAGTGAAGGAAAGCTGACTTTCATTGGAAATACCCATCCATACATAGCCATGCCCAATGCATGGATAGTATGAAGGGAAGGGTATTAATCTTTTTTTAAATAAACGTGATAAGAAGCTGAACTGACGTCACTCATTGGCCGAACGATATAATATATTTTAGTCTGTAGTATACTATCTTTAAACTGGTTAGCTTCCTAACGATTGATCTTCGAGTTGTATTTCACTATTTTGGCATCCTTCAGGAGGAGCTTTATCAATTTAACAAACCTTGAGACGAATAATGCATAGTAAAGTCAAAATCATTTCAGTTAACTTCAACATTCAGCTCTTCAAAAGGATTTAGGCATCTTTGTGGTAGATGTGAAAACCTTAAAACTTTGACAACCAGAAATAAACGGACTGTTATTCGCTAATAAGTGACAGACGATCAGGACAATAATACAAGGACAGAACAGCATAATGTGCAAGGAATTTTACCGAATACCATATATACTTGAACAGTGGACCCCCTCAAATAGTGGTCCCTCTCGAATAGTAGCCCCCTTTAATTAATAAGCCTTATTTAATTGTAAGTTACATTTAACCCTCAAAAAAATTGCTGGGGCCACTGTTTCGAGATATACGGTATACATATATCGATAATGAGCTGCTTATACCGAAAAGAAGGATGCATTTTATTCCGGATTACCCTATAACATTGCGGATCAATGAAATTGATAATATTAAATTTTTGTGCGCATAAAATAATCCACCGCCCAGGCAGGAATGCTTGAAAACCTATTTAATCGCTTAATCGCTCAATTAGGATCTCTTCAATCGCTCAAAACGCTGAATCGCTCAACTATAATCTCTTCCATCACTCAAAACGATCAATTGCACAACTTTCGATCGCTCAAAACGCTCAATCGCTCAACTGGATATCTCTTCAATCACTACCATGACATATATCAAAGAATATAAATTGCATAAAATTCAATAGAAAATCGAACCGATAATACACCTCAGAAATAAATTGTCTTAATATTAAAAGTAGTTAGCTATTCGATCTCTTTTAATGCACCACAACAATAAACTTGTCCACGGCTGCGGCTACACATATTCCATTGTTTCTCAGCTTCACTAGACCTCAAGCAAAGCCCTTAGGTCTTCGTAAAAATAAAATTCTTCATCTTTCAGCAAATGCATACCCCTAGGTATTCAATTGAAGTAAAATGTATTCACTGTCCTCCAGTAAACCCTCGAGGTATTCAATATAATTACAAGGCTTAGTCCGCTAGCCAACCCCTATGATATTCAGTTAAACATTTATTTGTGGTCGATAGGAAAATCCCTGAGGCCTTCAATCGACATGAAAATTAAATACCATCATCTCCATATTTTTAAAACTACTATGGCTCTTCTATTATTTTTGGGAAATTATTATATTATTATATATTAAGTATGTAAAGAAAACTGCATATGACATATTTAATAATGATCATTAAGTCTAGCTAGACTGTACAGAGTTAAATGTAATCATCTTCCAATGACGGCTGCCATGGGTGTGAACACGTAGGGTGGCTTTAAAGCTTGTTAATAAATAAATTTAAAAAACATTATTTTTGGGAAGTTATTTAAAAGTCTATCATTTTAATGCTTTCATATAACCGATTTAAACTAACCCTATAAGTAAAAATTTCGTAAAGCAGATTTTATTTATAAATCACCAGCTGCAAATAAATCTTAGCATCATAACTGCACTACAAATTCAACATAGCACCTGCTAGAGTAAATGAAAGTTTAAATTTTTAAACAGGGCACTGTTTCTAAATACAGTTTCATAAACTGCAAGGTGCAAGCCTACGATAAGATAATAAATAATACACTGTTCCATGAGTCTCCAGCTTTCCTCTCTGCTTTGCAACGTGCAAGACAAAATAATCCTTGAAGAGAAAGTCTGAGGGAGACAGAGAGCTACTCAGACAGAAAAATTTATGGAATCAATTTCCGAACTCCACTGCGAGTAAAGAAGACGCAAACTAATATCCTCCTTGAGCAGCCTAATCTCTAAGTTATACATGTTTACATCACCACGCCATACCATGACATGACATTACTAACTTCTAGCTATACACCTACTACCAATCTATTCATCCAGAGTTTACTGAAATCCAAACAACCTTGCTGAATCCCTGTTCCAGCTACAAGATTGTTTGGAGGAAAAATAAACCTTAGTTTCACCTCCAGTCCATGAATAAACAGTGTTACTTGCCTAGTTTTATTACTTTTTGAACAAAACGGGAGCAAATACGGGCTTTCGAGTCAATATCACTATTTGTCCTCTCAGAGTACTTAACTTTCGGCTGACTTCAATCAAATGTTTGTAGTTAGTTATATCATCCAGTTATCCATTCCTCTATTATCGTAGCAAACTTATATGTATTCTATGCTATAATTTTACTTTGACTATATATTGACATTTCTATACATATATATGTACATATAATATATATCGATATAACGGCATGTGCAGATGTTCAACTTTCACCTTAGTATAAATAGGCTTTATGGATGAAATAGGCCTTCCTCGTTATTACTGTTGTTCAGTATAGTGTATTAATTGAAGATTTAGAATATAGAAAAAGGACACATCTAAATCTCCCTATTTTTAAATGCACGTGAGCAAAGAGAAAGTTTACTTTGGGTTTCGTGAGTGAGCCTCGCTTCCAGCACAACCAGTTTGCGTACCAGTCACAATGACAATTAAACTTTCTTACACATTTTGTACCCCTGCAGCATGTGAAGCCTAAATGACAGGAAGCACTCGAAAGGCTCCTTCCTTGTTCTACACAATATGCTATCCATTCCAAATTCATAGTACTGGTAGTAGTGGAGTAGTAATAATGATTAAAAATTAGTATAACAAAATAAATAATTACTTGGACTGGTGCAGAGAGAGAGAGGTCCTTTCTTGTCAGTTCAACTTTGAAAGACGCGTGCTACTGATGACTGAGTGTGTGTTTGAGTTCTTTTATATTTTTTGTAAATTTGTTATAACAAGTGGAGCGATGATGACGAAGGGTTGAAAGGTATGGAGAAATGGAAAGGGCAAACTTGGGGGATGGTGTCCTTATTTGGTGTTGTAAAGTGGTGAAAGGGTAGTAGGAAAGATCCAGGGAGGAAGAAACGGTATCGAGAGAAATGAACTGACCTGGAGTGGAGAGAGGACGAGAAGAAAGATGATTCCACCAGCACTGCCACGTACGTACTGATAATGTGAACTGGAAGTCGGCGCAAGCCCTTGACTTAGTGAATAAAATTCAAGGGCTGTCCACTAATTTTGTCTCTCTTGCTATCTAGACCCCCTACCAAAGTGGTATCGATCATGAGACCCCACGTTTTGTCCACCATTCCACAACCAACCAACCTGAGCTCTTTCCCTTCCTTGCTTTCTCCTCCCGGTTCGGTTATTCCCGGTAAAGGGCTCAAAACACACGAACCGGTCTGGCCCTGGCTGTGCTAACCAACAAGGCTAGCGAAAGTTGTATACAGTCTATTCCTCATGCAAAATATTGTCAAATGTTGGAAGCATACGTGGTGAATTTTATAAGCAGCAATGACCAACCGTTTGCTTTCTCCTGGTCTCTCTAAACCCCATCACCATGTGAGAATGGATGGTAAAACTTTGTGGATGGTTCATGATTTAATCAATTCAATCCCAAAGCTGCTCAGCGCTCGTGTGTTGGATCTTATGTTTCTGCTACAGATGTGTCCTTGATATGGATTTACGTAGGGACGCCTTGTTTTTCCTAGCAATTGCTTGCGTATCTCTACAATTGTTTCAAGGGTCGGTTGGCCGTAGATACCACCGCGGAAGAAAGCGTGTACTTCAATTGTATCTTGGACCATTTTTCTGCTTTGAGTTACTCTGGGGTACTTAAGTGTGTTCCTCCTTGAGTAAGAGTATCAGCAGTAGCAGACATTCTGCTTCTTCCTTCCTCTTGTGTTTTCATTTCACAGAGATGTTCTACTCTTATCGTAGCTTGGGCTTCAAAAGCATTTCATTTTTTCTCAACTTGAGCCTATGATTGAATCCAAACCTCTCTAAACTACCCGTATCTTATGTCAAAGTTTTCCTTTACTCATTCACATTTTTTGAGATTCTTATTTGTATTTTCACAATAACTTACGAAGACTCGGCCTGTTGAGTTTTTAAATTTTCTATCAGCAGCCTTAAGTTTTATAAGGCGAAGAGATGCTGTCGGGTGTGACCACTTGGTGAGGTGGTACGTAGTAGAGGCATGTTTTTTTCTTTTGCTAATGTAAAATCTAAGGAAGCTAACCAAGCTTCATCATGAAGGCCATTCTAACCAAAGTATTGACGTAAACGGATCATTTCACTTTCCATCCACTAATGTCTCAACTCCCATTCTGGATCATATTTCTGCCATTTTTTTCCGTAGGTCCGTCGTAAATCGGTAGACACTAGAATTGTTGAAGATTCATTGAACACATCCCCTTTAAACAGTCAATGAAACTTGATAAAAATTATAGTACTAAGTACTTATATAAGTGGTTAAATGAGATAATATTATTTTCAGTCCGGTGAAAGTTTTTATTTCTGCTTTGAATTGAATTACAATTGTTAAGCAGAGACAAGTAAATTAAATTTGTGATTAATACCCTTCCGTTATAAAAACTCAGGTTTGGGTTAGAACAACGGCAAACAGTAGTTGTTTTCTTAAATACTAACTAAACCACAAAGATATGCTTTTCTTGTTCATACGACTAATATAAGGTGATAATAATATTAGAATAAAATTAGCCTCAATATTATACAAGGATATTATGTACAAGTAGTACAGACATAAATGATTAATAATACTATGAAAATTGGTAGCTGGATAGAATACTTCTAACGTATTGGTTACTTGTATTCAATGGAAGATAACTATCGGTACGGGTGAGGTTATACAGTGCTGTCCTGGTATAGTTGTTAGAATAGGTTAACTTGGGAAGTTGTTGGCCATCAAACTGTAAAAGACCAAGATGTAAATTACTACAACAGTAAAAGCATCCTCTTACATAATATGGAGTTGTCTGTCTACAGTCTATGGAAATCCACATTTTTGCTCCGATTTTCATAATTTTGGTCTCTAAAAATCTCAAATAAATTCAGCTGTGTGTTAAAGGGGGTTTATGCTGCGGAAACATCTGACCTTGACCCTTAAAAGGTCACAACTATGGCGCTACAGTACACCTCAACCGATTTCGCCCATCTTGGTGTCAAATTAAAGGTATTAACCTTGCGGTTGTATGTAATTGGGATTGGCCTGGAGAAGGTGTGCCCCTCGACCTAGAAAAGGTCAAAACTATGGCGCTACTGTATATCTTAACCGATTTTGTCCATCTTGGTGTCAAATAAAAAGTATTGACCTAGCGGTTGCATGTAATGGGGACTGGTCTGGAAGGGGTATACTCTTCAACTTTCAAAACGTCAAAGCTATGGCGCTACTATAAACCTTAACTGATTTTGCTCATCTTGGTGTCAAATAATAGGTATTAATGTACCAGTTGTACACAGTTGGAGTTCGTTTGGAGTAGGTGTGCCACAGGACCTTGAAATAGGTGGATCGTTGCTAGATTAGCCAGTTGAAACTGGCTTTGCGCGTCTAGTTTAACAATAAACCGTTGTAAACGGGCATAGCAAAGGGATGAAATTGTTGAGTTTAAAACAAGCGCGCAATGTGTTCGGAGTGCGTCTGCGATGTCTCTGGAGTGACCTTGCAATGAGTCCGGAGTGAGTACGTGATGAGTCGGAGTGAGCGCGCTAATCTATAACGTCCCCGGTAACGTCCCCTGTAACGTCCCCGGTAACGTCTCCGGTAACGTCCCAGGTAACGTCCCCGGTAACGTCCCCGTTGACGTCGCCGGTAACGTCCCCTGTAACATCCCCTGTAACGTCGCCGGCAACGTCCCCGGCAACGTCCATGGTAACGTCCCCTGTAACGTCCCCTGTAACGTCCTCTGTAACGTCCCCTATAACGTCCACTGTAACGTCCCCTGTAACGTTCCTGGTAACGTCCCGGTAACGTCCCCGGTAACGTCCCCGGTGACCCCTCCAGTGACGGTGAGTATCGATATCCGAAAACGGAAGTTGAAAAAATTTAGCCGTTTTGGCGTGAGTGAGTGGAGACGTACGTACAGAAAGTGTTTCAGTGAATGTCTCAACTTGCCCCCAACACCCAAATGTCTCCACTTGCCCCCAACATCACCAAATTTCTCAACTTGCCCCCAACACCCCACGCAAGCCTTCGTTAGGCCCGTTTACAACGGTTTATTTAGCGTATCTCTGATCTATACTCAGTGGGGCTGAAGTCTAATAACGGTTATTACAACTACTTTAAAACCAACACATGGAAAAAAGTAAAAAAAAACATTTCATTGCACATTCATAATGAATACGGCCTTGTCCTGATCGCGAACAGATGCTATTTCAGGCAATATCCCACCCTATTTACAACTCATGCAATTCCAAATATGAAGCATGAGCAGGTACATCTACAACATAAAGAGGAGGAAGGTTAGATTGCCCTCCCCGTTCTGGTATTAATGGCAGTAATAGAGACAACGAGGTGTTTTCACACTGCTAAAAGTACAAAACAAACCGTATATTGCGTTGACGATGATGGATGCATTTCACGTTTATTTATTAGAGTAATATAAATTACTCGAGGTAGGAGATAGGAAGAAGTTCATTACTAAAGGAAAGAGAAAGTTAGGCAAGAGCCATAAGCAAGCAAGAAACATTACCTGTTTCTGTGTCTAAGATCCTCTGCTCTGCACTGAGCCGTCAAGAACTTTCTATTCAGACAGAGAGAAACTAGATATTTTTTCATTTCCGTACCAAACTTTCCACTTGGTGATTCTTTTCATGGGAAGTTTTAGCCTCGGTTTCATCATTCTGTCGGGTCTCCTCCTCTCCGCGGCTTCCCTTCGATCCTATTACCACGTCAAAGAATGATCACTAATTGCAATAAATGCCAGGGTTCAATCCAACCCTTGATAAAAATTTTGGAATCCCAATTGATTCGAGGAAAAGGAAGTTGACAAGGAGAAGTTCATCCAATAAAAGTTCAAGTTAACGAACTAACATATTTAATGCATCCTGCTGGCTAATGATGTGTTTTTTAACTAACGCTGATGGTGCATCATTAAGCCGGGGGGATTGTTCATGTTAAATAGTTTATATTTACTAACGGGATTTACCACGTAGAACGAGGCAATGAGAACTACCTGGGGAAATGGTTAATTTATATAGGAATAAACGCTTAACAGAATCAAAGTTACATATTGTAAATTTAATACTGTTTTCATTTAATTGTAGTCTGTTGAAAATATTTCCTAAGGTATTTGTAAGAACGTATTTGTTGAAATGCTGCTAATAGTAGCATATCTGATTTAGTATAAAGTCAGGGTCAGTAGGACTATCATATTTTAGGTATACCGAGAAAGCGCAAGCTTAAAGAAGGTAAGATAAAATTAGTCATGTTTAGTTTTAGAATTTAGTAACATTGCATGAACTGTAAAATGATTATTTTTACCCCTAAAAATTTGTGGATCTCTTGGAGGCCTTAAACGGGAGTTTTGGTGTACAAACCCTTGTGGATCTATTGTCATTGGCTGTTGAGTTAAAAAGTGACCTTTGGATCTTACGCCTAGGTTTGCAGGTTGTTGCAGAATAGGAGCCTGTTGTTGTATATTTTCGGCTGCAGGTGGTTTCGAAACTCCTTGCTGATTTATTATTTGCCAAACATCCGTAAGAAGGGTTAGAGAAAGATTTTCTTCCTCAGCATTTTTAACTTCTGGACCATTAGACTGATTATCTTCTCTAGTCGGGACGTCTTCGCGGATCTAAAGTTTTATAAATTCAAATCAGTTGGTTTTACTTGTCACTAATATCTAGGTTATCTAAAAATGGGCTGTCATGACTCATTAATATGACACACACAACTATAAAAACTGATCTAACTAGGCGATCACAAGTAACTGTAACGAAGGATCCCTAACTTAAGTCACATCATCCCATACGGCAAAAGTACCAAAAGAGAAATACACCTTTCTGTTCTTCAACTTGTAGAACTTGAGGTTAAATAAATAAAGCTTCAGGGAAATTCTGTGCTCTTTCTTCATTTTCTTTACACTCCTCTAAAGGACAAGATTTCCAACTGTCCAAAGTTCAAGAGGAAAACCTAGATAAAGATTAGAAATCGCTAAACTGTAAATTTCATGATAGCTAAAAGCAACCTTAAGATGACTTAAATTCTGGAACTTGGGTGTTTTGTTCAGAAAAAAAGAAAGCTAGCTCAGCATGCATCATTGATTTCCACACCGAAGCATCCAAACATACTTTACAAGGCGTAACGCAAATGGAGTAATTTTAAGTTAAGTTTGCCTTTCAAAGGCCAAACGCCAAGCCGACGCGCGTCTGATGGATATTTCTGATTTGAAATAATTCAATCAAACCTTAATACAAGTTCAATAATCTTTCACTGGACCAAATATTACAAACTTCTATATTTGATTCAAAAATGCGTCTTTGTTTCTACAACTTTGTTGTGCTACTATGGCAAGTAGACCAAATCTAACCATTCAATCGTGATATTTATTAAGATGAAGCTAACTCATTGAAATTCATGGCACACGATGAGGGACTGTTTACAATACTAATCCTTAGAGTAGTAAAGATACTTACATAACTAGAGAGAAAGAGAACAATCTTTTGTGTAGAAAAAGTTTGAGGAAATTGTCCCCAGAATAAGCGTAGTTGTTAAAAGTGTATTTTTCAACATTTATCAAAATTAAGTAATTTTTCTTTGATTCCAATGTTTTCGTCATGAGATAGAGCTGCTGATTCTTATCAGATGATCTAATTCAACTACAACCACTGTAAAAGTAAAAAAGTTCAATCTTTGTTCAAAATTTAGAAAGATTTTGAAAGTCACTTAGACTGAAAGACACTTAATAAAGGCCAAATTCAAATTCAAAGTTGAAATATTATGGAATTTCAATGTTTCTCCAAGAGGTTGAACAGGAACTTCTTGTCAAACCCCTTGAAATGCTTGGAGAGCTCACACACGGATTTGGCTGCTCCACTAAATCTTTATCTATTTTATTTATAAAAGTGGTTAAAAACTAAGTTTTTAAGTTCAAAGTAATACCATTGGATAGCCCCAGAACGTGAGTATACGCTGATTGTGTTTCCTGGAGATTTGCCGACCCCCTTTGACCTCAAATCCGGCGCTGAAGCTCGGAGAATTTTATCATTGACTAAGAGGAGGAACCCTCAGGCATTTTTCAAGGAAAGGAAGAGGATAAGGATACAATATACCACAACAGCTAAGTCACACTCATAGTATATATCTCTCGGAGGAATTCCTTGTATTGAAAGTCAAAGATACGTACAACCGTTTGCATATCTTTAGCTGAGGACTATTACAATGTGGACTGACGAGGATGGTAGCACTGACAATACCACATATTCAGAGGAGAATGACCCTTACTTTTCAGAGCAGTGACTTTTATGCAGATGAGGAAGATTCTGACGGAAACGCAGATGTACTTGGAGAAACCATCCGTATAATCTCATGGATAAAAGCGGCTATGCAAATGAGCGGAGTTTCAGTGCTGGATGGTACATAGTTCAGCGACAAGTATAAGCCGATACGCAAATTTGAAGAAGACGCATAGGATGGAAATAGCATTTGGAGTGGTCCAATCTGCAGCCGACCCAAATGTGGAGAAACAGCAATATCAGACATACATATTTTGAGAGAGAGAGAATTGAGAGGGGAGTTCGCATTACTACAAGCAGGTTTATCAGAAATTATGGTATAGGTAGTTGCAGGTAAATAGCTGTAGGCAATGCATGGCATGCAACTGAAGTTCCGAACTTGATCGAGTAAAAAATTAACTCTTCATTCAACTGACACTGACACCAAACCCCGAACGACTCTCTAGGAAATACACATACTTTTTCTCTAATATTCAACGTCAACCAGTAGAATATGCGGTACAGTTTGATGGTAAATTGTGTAAGACTCGTCGGTAGTGCCTTGCCTGGGCCTTATTAGTTTGAGTTAATGAACCATTCTGTTTCTGATTCGGATTCCTTTCACTTCCAATGGTATACATTGAGGGAACAGAATCAAAGGCTACAGTGTCACTCCTAGCTAGGAGATTTTGTTGCCTTGGAGGAAATTTTTTGTGTGGATGCCCTCTTTCACGGAAAATGAATTTATTCTCATGCTTAGTTGGCTGAATCCTTGTGTTTGACTTTGGCATAAGAAGTTGCATAATTTCTCGAAATGTAGATGCTGTTGAACCTGGCCTTTTGTCCCATCTTGCAGGTAGACTCTGAGTATGAAACGGGGAGAAGGATGGGTAATCTTGTAACCGATATTGTAAACCGGAGGGTCTCTGTTGTGGCGGATTTCCTGTGGAATAAAGGATTGAGACTTTCATTATTTTCAATAAATCAGGCTGGAATATCCCTAATCAACTTGCTCTTGTACGATGCGAAAGTTTTCAATTACTTTAATAATATACTTTAACCCCCAGGGAAAAGCTTGAAGGTTATTTCCTAGTGAAGTAGGGGGCTTTTTTCATCATTTATAAAACCTGCTTCAATGCTGCTGTCTTTGAAGACAAACAGCTTCTGAGAGCTATACGCCTATTTGCTATCTTATTAGCTCCTTTATATTAGATTAAACCGCAGCATGACTTACTTTTAATAAAGTTAAGCGATGGGGAAAGCATCACAGGTTCACTTATCGAACGAGAGGGACTTATTAAATTGAGATTTCCTTTCGAGTTCGGAAGAACGTAAAGCTCTAAGTTACTTGTCTAGAATGAGATTGAAAATTAGAGCATGTTGAGTTTACAGAATTAGTATTATTATTAGTAACAAAATATCGTTGAGGAAAATGTTAAAGGACCTGCTGTCGTTGAAACTGTGAAGTCACATTGAAGAAGCTATCAGTGTCTGGAAGGGAGGGACGAAAGACGGGTCCAAAGTTCTGGAAAACTGGCTCAGTGGCTGGATGTCTTGACTTTTTCATTTCCAAAAGACAATTTTTTTGTTATCCAAAACAGTCTCACTTAAGTATGTGATGAGTATTTTCAAATGCCATATTCCATCCCTTTCATGCAAAAACTACGCATTTTTTCATTCCCTTATCGATTGGAATAGATAGCAGGAGCATGTATGAGAGAACATAAGAAGTGGCGGAAGTTAAGGCTGTTTTCAATGTAGATTAGTTCGTGTAAAATTCAGCTCTACCGCATGATACAATATTTTATGGACGTCTGAAGCAATTTCAGGTGTATACCCTTTCTATCAAAGAGAAAGTAGCTCTACTGTATACCGTATTTCCCGATTTAATTCCCCTGGGGAATTATTTTTTGCCATGGGAAATTAAACCGGGGGGGGGGAAATTATTATTTCAATCGAATTTTTTGTTTATGACCCAGACTTTTTGATAATTTTAGTAGTAATTTTAATTAAAAGTTCCACCAAAAAATAGACTTTTTGAACTTTTTTTGCTGAATATGTCTTTCGAAATCAAAAAATTATCCAGCCATTCCCAGTAATTTATAATTATTTTAAAACTGAAATTGAGTGAATAAGAATACGCAATTAAACTAAAGAATATGAATCGCTTAAATAATAAAATTTCAGTTTAATTTTTTTAATGGCAATTTTAAAATGCTAGTAATTTTTTGTTTCAACAATGTTCATTCTCTCAAGTAGTTCCTTCATTGAATTACAAAAAACATTTTAAAGTTTAGTAAAAAAACGCATTATCTGCTTTTGCTAATTATAGTAGCTATAGTTATAGCTAGCTAATTAATTCGAAATTTGTATGGTAAATTATTTTAGGTATTGCTCTTTTAAAACGGTTAAACATCCTTTGAGAAAGTTAACTTGCACTATCTCAATGGATAATTTGATGGTTCAATTTGAGGGATCGGAATTTTTTCCCCATGGGGAATTATTTCGGGGTGAGGAATTATTACTTCAAATGGCCAGGACCCCATGGGGAATTATACAGGGGGAATTAAATCGGGAAATACGGTACAAGGAGCAGGGGATTTAAAAAATATAACAGCAGAATTAAGTGCTGATTTTGAGGATGTGGTCGGTTTGTTAGATTCTGACTAATTTGTTTTTAAAGCCGTTCTTTGTTACTGTACTCGGTATGAAAAACTACAAAACTAGCAGCACATGACGCCCCAAATCCAACGTTTGGGTTCTACATGAAAGCAAGTTAGATTCAATTGATTTTTTAAAATTATTATTCAAGCAACTGTATTAGTCCAACTAACAATAAGCATTTATTTATTTCCAGCTTACAAAAAGTTACATTACATAGAAGACTACGTCATACTTGGTTAAACAAACGCAACCCAACTTTTAATTAATTATGCATTTCCCACCATATAATGCTACTACAAAACTATATTATGGTGAAGCCGGTAAAGAACTAAACCACCTAATTTAAAATTACCTTGCTGTAGCGACACGCCAACTGCTACCAGTTGTTAATCTCTAATTAATACGTAAGACTAAAGAGCTGGACACTGGTCATTACTTATAATTTATTATTATATTGTTTGCCGGGTCCTACAAAAGCAGCAGTCGGTCAGTGACTTATTTAGAAACATGTTTTACGGAAAGCGACTTTTATAGAAACCGATTTTCCTTTTTTTTAAACGCATAGAAAGTGACTATTAATAAACTGACATCACACAAACTGATGACATGGTTACAGACCCTCTACAAAAGAAACGATTCTAGGTTGTTTTCTGTTGGTTAGACTTGCTGAGAAAGTCTTGCGTAGAAAAAAAATGCTAAAGAGGAACTGAAGACCTTCTTACTTGTGGTTGAGAGTTTGAATGATCTTTCTCTGAATCCTCGACTGTTTCAACAGTTTCTTTTCTGAAACAGCCTGCGTTATGCTCCGTGCCCTTGCAATTATTAGTCGGTAGGTGACTGGTTCTATGCCCCGATTTTTCTTCCTCTAGTGTCTCACTTGAAGCATTTGCTAATGCAACTGAAGCGGAACCAGCGTTCTACACATTTACATCGGAAATTCTCACTCAAGTTCCCAGGAATTATCATAAAGCATGTGAAGCTAATTTAATCTTGTACCTCATCCTCATCATTATGCGTAGTACTTTCTCCACTTCTTGCAGTAGCAGGTGAGTTACTTGCACCTATTTTCACCCCTTTTCTCCCACCTATTTGTAAAAGAGATAGAATTTCAGCAAAGAAGCAACTGTTGTATAACTAATTTTTTGGCCATATACTTGCACTTTCTGAAGCCTTCAGTCATAGGTTTTGTTAAATTTGTTAGAATTCGTGTAGTTCGTCAGAGTGCAGACCACAAGGGAATATTACCTACGTCAGGATGATTTTGAAGGGTTACTCCGTTCTGGTCATCTCCCTTCTTTGCTTTATCATTTCTTGAGTCTCTCCCGGTTTCTCGGAGACCTCCTAAGATAGACCCTCCACTCAGATAATATGAAGGCTGTTGACGGCTATGGTCTCGCTTGGGTAAATTTCTTGACTGAGGCCAACCATGAGATGGAACGCTTCCATCATTTTGCATTAGCTGGATAGTTGGTCGAGGGTATTCTATGTACTTAACGTTTGAATTATCTGGAACAGAAACACTTGAGAGGTCTGTTCGTCTAGATGGAATACTTTGAAGGTTCTGCATCCGCATAATTTGTCCAGGCCCTGCGATTCTCATAGAAAGATCGTGTTGGTATTCAGAAGGTCTCTCATGGTGTTGATGAATGTAGGCTAAGGGGCTATTCATCCTCTGAGGAGGACTCGTTGTATACATTCCTGACAGAGCTGATCCAGTGTCGTAGCGAATGGGGTGAGACATGAGAGCTTGTCGATTAGCCCCCATGTAATACTGTTCTGGTTTCGACTCGTAAATTATCTCTGGTCTTTCTCCATACTTTTGACCCTTGTACGGCACGGAGGTTAAGTATGGGGCTCCGTTTCTTCTCAATAGATTAGCATCGTTGGGCACACGGACGACTGAATTGAAGACAGAAGGGGAATACAAATTTTGACCCAACCTCCCCGAACTCTCAATAAGGCTGGGATCCATTGTCATCCGATAAATGTTGGCATTTTGAGGAATTTGAAAAGCTCCTTGGGGTGGGAAAGCAACAATTTGCCCTTCTCTTGTATTACCGATGCCAAGACTTGGCCCTTGCGTCACTGATTCCTTCAGTTGGTATAAATTCCAATCATTTAACCTATAATCTCATTTCTGTCCATACCGAGAGAGCGTTTTGGGCTAAACTTACTGCAGGCTTCGCATTGAAAATCAATCTAGTGCTTTCATGAGGAAGAGAGTGAACGTTTGTAAAGGTGACTTTCCCATCTTCTATGGATGTGCCCATAAGAAATGCATTTTCTAAAGGAAACCTCGATCCACTGGACTGCTGAATGTCTCTGCTTTCATCCCCATGGGAAAATAAAGCATTTATTATTACTGATGCTGTTAGCTAGGCAAAACAAACATGTACCTACAAAATGTAATGCTTTTTGTAAATCATTACAGGTTGACAGTTTGTCCAGGATTAGACGAAGCCAAGGCCACCACTGAGTCTCGATTGATACTTTCGGCAAATCTCTGATCCAGTCCAATCCTCGGGAACAAGTCAATATTGGGAGTTATTGTTGGTACAGCTTTGTCCGGAACTAGTTGTGGCTTACTAACAATTCCTTCCTGGTTTCCATTTTCGCATTTATCAACAATATGGATTTTCCATCCCAAATGTCCTTTAGAGTAGGACTTGTAAAACAAAAGGAAACTTCCATTCACAAAACATCAAACTAGGCAGGGACTCTTAGGGACATCAAAGCGATAAGGTTTAGAGCGAAGCAATATAATAAACTTTAGATGCCAGTATACAATTTGTCGCTATGTTCCTTAGCTCTTGGAACTCAAGAGTGAGGAATTTCTCTAATTAAAGACTCCAACTACAGCAAACCCGCTTTTAGAAAACACGTAGGGAAATTGAAGTAGAATGTGGTACAGCGAAGTTATTGCCAAGCAGAAAATTCCAAACCATGCATGAATTAAACAGCTCTTTTGCTTTGCTTTTCAGTGTATTACCTGATAATATAGAGTAGAAGGAGTGTTTGCATCTGGAGTGAATTGGAGTACACCTACATCAAAATAATAAATATCTAGCAGATTACATACAAGATACGTACTTTTTCAAGGGAAATCAACAAATATTCAAAATAAAACTTGGAACAGGGAACTCGAACTACGATTCATAGCGTTGAATAAAAATAATCAGTCTGCTTAGGTAATTCTCCCTCTTCCGGTTTAGGAGAAGTAAAGTACTGTATTTCCTGAATTAGGGCCCCTGTGGTTTTGTTTCAAACTCCGGGAAAGGAATTACACCGGGGTGGGAAATTATTGGTGGTGGGTGGTTTCACACAAAACTTTCATTTTTGAGCTCGATTATTTCAAAATTTCAGTTCCAATTTTGCAGTAAATATATAATAAAAAATAGAGTTTTAGACCTCTTTGGTTGCAATTATGGTGCATTTTAAGTTCGATTCAATGAATTTTAAATTCTACAAAAACTCAAAAATTAATTAAGGACTTTTAATTGTTCCACTTAACTGCTTCTAGGAGCATAAATTCGGGAAATGCGATAGCAACGCGTAAGAAGTATGAGAATTTGTACGAAGTTTCAAAAATTTAGTCGACCGACTCTCTCTGCATAGCCAAACAGTAATAATTTTTACCTGAATGGCCTTTCCTGCAGTCTAGGCTCAGAACCCTGTTAAAAAAAGGAAACAGTCAGAATTCCAAATGATGTTGAATGGACTTCAAGAAAATAGATGGTAAAAAACTTGTAAAGGAAAAGAGTGTTTCAGTACGGCTACCAGATATACAATTTTAAAGAGTACAGTACTATATTTCAGCCCAAAAATGTAACATTGCACTTATGGCAGATACTAGATATTATCAGGAAATTTCACTGCTGTGTACTATTCTGAGCGTTTGAAAATCTGGTAGCCGTAATTTCAGCAACCTCTGGTAGGCTGCATATGATGTAAAATAATCCGCAGGTTGATTTCCGGTTTCAATCCATTGGCATAGTTTGCCCATTGATGTGGGAATATTTCGGCCTTGAGCATCTTTTCCTACTCCAGCGTAAATATTCCATTTCTGTGAAAATAATTTATTTTTAATGTTTCCTCATCCGCCAAATAGATCAATACGCGTTTGTTCACTGAAGCAAAGAAATATAAGAAAACGGATTGACAGAGGGAGTTCCCATTTCGGTTATACTATACACGAACAAAACTCTAATGCGTACCATCTCAAGCGACTTGTCTTGTATTCGTGCCGAAATTCTATGAAATATTACTAGAGCTAATTCAAGCTTAATCCAATCAATTTCTGTATGGAGTAAAAATCAGTTACTCTGAAAGGTTACCTTTCTTTAGAAATCTACACACGGTAGTTATTCTTCTACCAGGCAGAAACAAACTACTATAAGTTACATTTATTTTATACAGAGGAATGACTGGGCACAAGAATAATAAATGTTTCTCTTCATTCCTAAACAATCGGGGGCACAAGCAGGAAGCAGTAAAAAAGAAAACTTTATCCTCACATTAAGCCTGATTCAACGACTCTTATCAAACTATGGAGAAACTATGTATGGTATAAATGAAAATCGGACCAAACTTGTGTGAATGTTACAGAAATGATTGAAATAAATCCATACAGTCCTCTTTGAATGAGATGTGAGAACCCATAATTTCACTACACACAAATAGGGAATACTAGGTATACGAAACGCTTACATTGTAGATTGTAGAATCTGATACGTAGATAAAAAAAACTTCATACATGCAAAAGCAGTATTATTTTGTCAGAGGATGGCCTCATTTTAAATTTCCTGAGGAAGTATTGCTAACTATTAAGAGACTTATACACTTAAAATTTCATTTATACTGAAAAGTATTCTATTTGGCCCCTTTTATCATAAAGTCATTTAAGAAAATGACCTGTCTTTCAATCTCCGATTTGTGTGAAAAGTCTCCAACCGGGTCGTCTGTAATGTATAATTCATTATCTCCTCCCTGGACCACTAAAAATACCAATAAGGAATCGACTTTTCATCAACTGTGGTTGTCATATCGTCAAGAAAACTTTTTCGGAATGTAAATCAAATTTACCGAATGTGTAGTTTTTGTTGCGGACCAAATAAATTTCAGGCATGAGCAGTCCATTGATGTACCATACGTAGTCAGGCTTCACATCTTTACCTGGTGGAAATCATGCATGTTAAGAGTAAAAGGCATTCTTCTGTCAACTATCAGTGATATTGTAGATTAGTTGTCGCCTTTTCAGATCTTAGATTACCGGTAATAGTTTTGTAGAATTCTTTTCTCCCCGAAGGCCCGAGTTGGGCGTATAATACTCTATCTTCCGGTTCATTGCACGGAATGTCTGGAATCCGCCATGCAGGAGGAACGATCGAGGTCTTGTGGTCAACCTTGGCTTCTATTTCTGCCACAGGTCCAACTATAGTGTCCTTATGGGAATGTGAGCCTTGTAACCTTAACGAAGATTGCTGTAGAGAATTTGTTGACACAATTTTGGCAGAACTCAACGAGCTTTCTGCAGAGTCCGGTTCTGGCTCCGGCTCTGGACAATTCCATTTCGGAGCACGGCCGAAATCAATGGAGAAGTCATCTTTGAAACGAACCCAATGAAATTAATATAGTTCCAACAAAGTTATTTCAACCATTTGTTGGCATTAGAGCTCAGTTCACGGCTTTTACCAACCTTTGCTATGGAGGGAGTGGTAAACCGCTAGCTCATTTTGAATTGGACCAACAGCCCAGATCACAGGTTGACTTCCGTTAGTAAGTATCTGTCTATCAAAACGGTCAATGGCTGAGAGCTTCCTTTGGAAGGTCAATATAGTGAAACCATTGACAGATGCAGAACTTAACATTCTGGCGTTATTTACTCCGTCCTAGTACAAATACGAGCAGGGTTGGAGGTAAATGGCAGAATGAATCGGCATCTATAAGTTTATTTTCTGAGAGAAAGTACCTTGTGTTGAACGTCAGGACAAGAACCGGTGCCCAAATTACAAACTGATTTACTACCCAAATAGTAATCTACCACACTACCTTCCCCGTTGTCCGGATTAAACCAACCGATCATCGCTGTTCCCATCATAATTATTAGTTTATTACGCTATTACATCCATATTATTACTACCTTTCTCTAATTAGTAATGGTCAAGCCAACTTTTGATAATCTTACCATCCCCTCCTATCATGACAGACCGTTCGCTCTCACCAGACAACCCGAAAGCCATGTAATGTCCAGGATCTGTCGTGTAAAGGGTTACAAAGTATATTTAGAGTAATCATTTTTTTGACCGCATTTAATTAACATGAGCTAGTGTGGTGTCATTATATGTCTCTTACAAATACTTTAAAAACGCTACCCATGACATCTCTTATTTAACTTTGTTCACACTGAGCGCTAAATGTTCAGCGCAATACAGTTTACAAGCTATAATAACCAAGTGTCCAGAAAGTCATACCGAACAGGGAACTTACCAACTCTACCTACAAGCTGAAATACTACGGTCTCTCCACTTTCCACGATAGACCACCGAACTTCAAAGGCCAGATCTTCATTCAGCACTTCGCAATTCAATTTGCTCTAGTCAAATTAGAAAAGTAATCGGATCTGTCAAGTCAATTTAGGGCACATGGCGGATGCCTTTCATGAATGCTAAGCCACCAAATACTTATTAGACTGAGAATACATCTGATGACTATGACGCTATGCTTTGAAGTTCTGAGTAAAGGTTCTTAAAAGACAGAAATTAATAGAATTAGGAACAATAAGAAGCATTCAAGGAAGATTTAGAATGAAAGAAGAGAGTAGGGGCTGACAGTTGATCATCAAAGATATTTATACGAATGTGTTAAAAAAATGAGAAATTCTACAGTTACGTTTGTGTAACTTTGATGTTTGCTGCTTTGAACTTTTATTTGTTATGCAATTAATCCGATTTTTGAACCGATATCAGTTCACAAAACAGCTACTTTATATTTATGTTCCTGTGAACCATTATCCGTTTGTGTGTACTACTTTCCGTTCACAGTGTGAACCGTTTTCGGGACACTGTAAACCGGCCAAGGTTCCATGCAGTCTTCTATTGTTGGCTATACTCTTAGAGAATTGATGTGGAAAAAATAAATCATTTTATTTGTTAAAAGATAACGGTTCTAATGAGCAGTAGTATACAGAGGTAGTCTTTACGCATACACGTTATCAGTTAGATCAGTTAGATAGTCCTATCTATGCTGATACATTTAATACTTAGAAATAAATTGTGCGCACTTCTTTTGGTCATGAAAAGGAGTCCTTGAAAAAGCCTACTTCATACGTGAATTGTAGTGCTGACTGAAAGGTGACATCCCATGAACAAGATATATCAAAAGGATCTGATGAGCGAAATGAACGTAAAAGTGAAATAATCAAGAAGCTTTCAATTCTTTAATGATTCATGCATATTTATTTATCTTACGACACTTGTTATATTGTCATGTTTTTTTATCTCACTATTCTTTGCGTAGTATAGCTGGCTACTCTTCATATCTGAAGATCTGAACATCTATGTAAATCTGTGCATCTGAACCGCATGTCTTTTTATCTCAATATTATAATATCAAGCTCAAAATAAAGCTTCAGTAAGATAGTAGATATAACGCACTCTTTGTCTGCCTCAATGTAATTATTTTTTTTAAATCTCTTAATTACATGCCTGATACATGTGTGTACATATGAATTAAATAATGATGCTGATGCTATAGTTTAAGTGAATTTCATGCATTTGCTAACTCAAAACTATTTCCTTTTTCAATTTATACAAATTGCATTTGCAATCGCAACAGGAATGCTGAGTATATTTTCTTATTTAGATTGATTAATTATAAGTTTGGATTTGACCCAGTCAATCCAGCATGTACGTGGTATTATTAGTGTATGTATGCAAGTTGTTATTTTCTTTCTTTTCTCGTCGACGTTCCGATTGATTATGTATTGCTTAAACAGTTACAAACAAGCGATCATTGATTTGCATTTTCCTATAGTAAGGTAAATTCTCTGTATGAACAAAGGCTCCTCCTTATGTTTGCAATCGTGAAAACAAGAAGATCAGGAATGCGACTGAGACTCTAGTTTTAAACACAGACTACAAAATGAAATCTGCAGGTGGAGAATTATATTTTGTGTTAAAGAAAAGAGGACAGGGTTTTGAATGGGGAGCTTTAGGTTGGATGGAGTACGTAAATCCCAAATATATTAGAATGAAAGAAATACAAAATATCGCAGTTGGTTGCTGAGTAAAATGTGCTAAAATATGTACGGTAAAAGTATAATGTAGGGTGCTCGACAAAAAGAGGATAAGCAGTATAAAGGATATTAACGCCTGAAAAGGAGACAAACGGAGTGAAGCTGAAAGAGGCAAGTTTGCAACATCTATAAAACTCCATGAATGATTTACTAAACAGTAAACTAGATGCGTACAAATGTTCGTAAAACTATCGCTCGTGGAAATGAAAAATGTATCCAAATGGAACTTTCATATTTTTAACTTAATTCAGTAGATTTGATTTAGCAGCCAGATTTGTGAAAAATGAGCATTTTTCAGGCGAAGTTTAGAGGTAGCTGTAATATGCAGGATCGGATGGATGATTGCATTTTAGTGGTTACACATTATCACAGATTTAGATATTCACATGATACGTTGAAATAGGGACATTCAACACTTTTAGGATCAAAACTACAAATGAGTGAAAGCCAAGTCAATGAAGTGTGGGTAAGGTTTTAACAAATAAATACCACATGAACGGAAGAGACTTAAAGGTAGACAGCTAATAAATGGTAGCTATGCTAAGTAAACCGAAAAAGTTTTAATAAAAAATGTGGCTTTATTGAATTATCTTCAATAAATGCAGCATAAAAATGTGTCTTTCAGTAAAATATACGTTTAAAACCTTCATATCCGAATGCATCCAAAATGCTCAATTATCTTCTAGTAGCCTCACAGTTAAGCCAATAGTTATCTAACATAAGTACGTGATAATTAAAAAGAGAAATCAAGAAAGTAGAAATTAACTGTAGATTTCAGAAACGCAAGTTATGAATGAAAAGTAGTACACTTTGTAAAATATTTGAAATAGAGATACAGGTCTAAAGAATAAAAGTAAGTTAGAGTATATTAGAAGGGAGGTCGAACTTCGTAAAAAGTAGTACCAAGTTGGGACTAAAGAGATCAATGAATCGAAACAGCGATTTTCAACGATCTCAAAAGTCCAGTCGATAGAAAGAGTTTCACTCGACCGTCCTTTCATCTTATAGCATGAATACTATGAACAAGAAAGTAAAAAAAATTAGTTTGAGCAAGTTTGAAATCGAGAAAGTGGGCATAGTAGCTGCTGCTACCCGTTGGATGGACAAAGATCCTGTTCCAGTCACCCTTACGAATCCAGTTTAATAAAGAACATCCGATGTCATTGTTCCTTTGCTAGTACGAATTGTGTACGTGCTATACCCATTTGACCCTAAGGTATGTGCTCCAGCGTTTAGCACTGTGGTAGTCGCTGATGTCAATGGTGCGCTGTACACTACCCCAGTTTGAATAGGGGCATTGGCTTGATAAGCCGCTACCAAATTTGTTTGTGGTTCTTGGTAAATTGTACCGGAACCATCATTAAGGTGAATCGTTTGAGCTGTAGGGTTGGCCAAATATTGGTAATACTGTTGCTGCTGCTGTATTGGCGGTCGAAGAGGTGCGACGGTCACTTGTGGCGATTGAATGTACTGCTGGATAGCTGCTGGGGCAAAGTTTGGCTGAATAACTTGTAGATTGTCTTGAATATACTGGACGTTCAAGGGAAGAACTTGGGCAGTAGGTTGCGGAAATATTGACACGGAAGGAACCGGCAGTACGGAATGCTGAAGGATAAGCCAGATAATATTTGAAGAAAAGATAAAAAAAAACAACAGACAGAGAAGGTTGCCTTATTGAAGACCTGACTGAGCTAGGAAACTACGGCGTTTATCATTTTATTTCACCGTTACACTGTCTGCATATGACTCACAAGAGTCTGCGACAAAAGATACCACGGTAAAAGATGCCACGGTAAAAGATACCACGACGAGAGATACCTAGCGGCAAATGATACCCAACGGCAAATGATACCTGACGGCAGAAGATACCAAAAATAAAAATTCTTAAATTTCAGAAAAACCTTTACATTGGTATTACATACAATGTATTCAAAACGCACTGCAGTTAATTATGGAATCGTGAAATGGATCGTATCATTTTACTTGCTACAACATACCCGCTATTGCTTTTCGTACTTACTATTACCTTCGCTCCGCTACTACTCCAGCTTCTGTATGAACTAGTCTATATTAGATATCTATTATACAAACTATTTTGTTGAATTTTGGTTTATTGATGCTATGCTACTACTGCGTTTTTCCCATAAGTGCCCCTGCAGACTTTGTCCGAACGTCCGCCAAGAAATTCCAGGTCCTATAGTATCATAACCGATGCAAAGGGAAGATAGCCCTAGTAGCACAAGCTGATCCAGAGCTGAGATAGATAATAAGACGATTCATAGCAGAAGCTGAAGTAGCGGGGCATAGGTAATACTAAGCAGGAAAAGCAGTATTATTTTCTGTATCATTTGCCGTGAGGTATCGTTTGCCGTAAGGTATCATTTGCCGAGAGGTATCATTTGCCGTGAGGTATCATTCGTCGTGGTATCATTTACCGTGGTATCTTTTGTCGTGAACCCTTTCACAATGGCCAAAAACAAAGTTGGCATGCATAAAACATGTTAATGGAAGCATGGAGTCGGAACGGTAAGGATAAAAACGGAACTTAAAATCTCACCTGAGGTGCCACACCCAGCATCCTAAGGGACGGTGGAACATTAAGATTCGCTTGTATTCTAACATGCCCAAAATCAATCGAGTAAAGGCGGCACCAGACCCCGAAGTAGTCTATATCAAAAACGGTCAAGTCTCCAGGTAAACTTAGGACCATGGTCTTTTTATTTGCTTTTATGAGTGGGGAATCTCCACCAGTTTCGTCAGCAACTCGAATACCCTGTGGTCCAGGGGCGCCTCGTCCAACCCAGTAATGTAAATCTAAAAAAATCATGAAATTGGTGTTTGGCTTTTATGTATGCTTACTATCTACTTCTACCGTTTTTCCTTTACTGATGACATCACGGTACAAATTGACATTTAAATCTAACACGGAAGCATTGAAATACCTGGAGCTTGGCCATCATATGTAAAATCCGGAACTAGAATGGTTTGAGCATCCACAACAACAATAGGACCCGAGGTAACTCCGTGTTGGCCTATTATTGAGCCAATAACATGAGGTTGAGGAAAGTCAAAGTTCGCTGGGATGAAAAGATCTCCAAAGTTAACCTACCAAAGCCGAATACGTTTAATATTACCTAATACCTTTTTATAACTACAAAAACAGTATTTTTGATGCTTAAATGATGTAAGAAAATTTAAATTGGAAGGCCAAATGCCATATCATTTAGCGTTTTCGTCATTGAAGCGAACAGGGTTAATCAGAATAGTAACAGAAATCATTGTAAAAGATCTACAATCATGATAGTGCTAATAGTAATATTGATATTGATCTCCCAAATTTTCAGCGAGCGGACATTTTAATCAGAAAAAACTTGTGCACGAGTTCGTGACTTCGGTACCTTTGTTGTTGTATGTGGCAGTGACACACATAAGGAATTTTTTAAATACAAAAGCTGCATACATATAACAAATACTAATGCCAGATGCAGCATTAATAAAACAGCGTATGCATGTTGTAGCTCTCAAGAAAACGATTGCAACGTTACTTAAGAACTAACCCATTTACGTGACAATAATGTATGTTCACTTCAGAGATGCAAGAAGCGTCTCTTGGTTTCAACTTGACTTTTATTAGCCCTGATAACTTTGGCGGATTTTAAAGGCGTAACGACAACGGTATTTTTTTTTACATTTTCTACTTTTGATGTTGTTCAGTTTGCGAAGTACATTAAAAACGCACATGAAACGATTATACTGCCTTATCAAAAGGATGGAATAAGAGGCAGTAGGAATATAACGTTGTTGATATAGTCGCAAATTTCTAAAGGGAACCAACTAATTGACAAGTGCTATATTCTTAGTTACTGTATCGTGCCTGGGAACTCAAGCAAGCTAAAAATCTCTCTAAAACGGGTTAAGAATTGTTACTTCGTTTTGATCTTGAGTAACATAAATACCTCGTATGCACGGCACCAGACAGCAATCCATTTGATATCTCGAAGAGTCAATCCATCCGGAAGGGAGATCGTGATATCTTGCTTATTGTAGGCTGCCAACACTTCTTTCCTGTTCATACAGAGAAAGGATCACGGAGTCGCATCCAACTTAGTAGCAGATTAAATTTTATTCCACCCAGTAAATTTGGGGATAATAACTATACTTTGTTATGCAACCAACTTACCAGTTACTTGGCGTGTACAAAGTTAAGAAAAAGAGTACTTACGTTCCTTTCTCGTTGGGAATTATTATCCCTTGGTTTGTTGGAGTCTCAGTGAATCCAGTCCAGAAAAATGCATCTGAAATGTAAGGGATTTTATTACATTATCGGCCAACTTTCGCTTATTAAGGCCTGCGTAGCGAAGCTTTTATTTCAATGCTCTGTCATGCTGACTGGCTGGCTGACTGGCTGGCTGACTGGCTGTCCGTCCGAGCGATAACTTTCGAACCGTTGCACTTTTTGAATTCTGTTTTCGGATTTCGGTTCTTGGGGTCACTAAACTCGGAAAGTTCGGAGATGGGCCAATCAGGTCACACCCCTGGGGGTGGGGTCAAAGGTCACAATTTCGTTTATGCTAACCCCTATCAAGTATGGTATCGTTGGAAAGGTACTTACTAGGAAATTTCAAAATAATGCTCAAAATTGTTCTGTGACACTCAGGTCAAAAGTTATGACCTAGACAAGGTCATGATGGGGCAGAGTGAGACTCTACTACCAAATGAAACCCACTACTACAACAACTTCTTTGGACCCTATTTTTGCACCCCCACTGACCTTGGTCAAACGTTATGACCTTGCGAAAGTCAAATGCTGCGGTGTGAAAGTCTACTACCAAATGGTACCCACTACCTCGACAACGTTACAACGTTTGAAATATTAACATTTTAAAACGGTAAAATGATCCTACATTATTTTGACTGCTCTGCGCCCAATTTGGGTGGAAAAAGTTTGGTTAATAATAGTACCACTAATGCAAACACAAAACACAGTCAGTCATCGCGGAATTTTATTATTTGTTGGCGCACAATTCATTTAACTCTGACAGTAAAGGAAATAAATAAATAGCTTAGAAAACATCTTTAAGAATGAGAGAATGTATTTTCTAACTCGGAAACCTTTGTTAAGAGAAACTTACCTGGGCCTGTTCCATCATAGGTGAAATCTCGAATATGCAGAGTCCTCGAGTCTACTGCATACACATCTCCGCTTACTTTATGCTTCCGAGGAGTGATTCGTCCAATGAACTTCCCACGATACAAGGAACTTTTGGATTGTCCTGAAGATAGGTGTACTGAAAAATGAATAGAATATTATGTAACTTGCCAGGTATAATATTAAAATCCACATCATTTAACTAAGCCAATAAGAGATTACTTCAAGACATTTAAAATGAAGCTCTAATTTATTTTTAAATAAATTTATACACTGTTATCGCCATCACAAGTCATAGTTTAGTGGTGCGTTTCATCATAAATAATCTTATTGTTAATCAGAAAATATTGAAGCAGCCAATTATTATTTTTGTATCTGAATCCCTATAAAGTTAATGGTTGGTCGTGGTTACTTTGATATAGGGTAACTGCAGCCCTGCATGCATGCAACACTTACTAATTTTGAAAGTTTTTATGGGGGCTTAAGGGTTATATGAATGTTACATTTTTAGTTTCTATACAATATGAGAAGTGGAGTTTTGAGCCTCGGGGTACTTTTACCGCAATGATTTTCAGGCTTTTCTTTATCTAATAATCTTAAAACCGTGATTTTAATGCACAATTTAGTAATAGTAATTTTTGGAAAATTCTGGACAGTTCGGGAAGTAGTATAGTTTAAGTCCAACGGTCACCTAAGTTTAGGTTTTTATCAACACTAGCCATTGCGGACCCGATCAAATCGGGTCATATAGTTTTGATTTAAAGCATTGGTGGCCGACTACGACGGCCGGTAAGACGCTTACTTCTCCGCGGTGGTAACAATCTCGATTTTGCTATTATATCTCTACCGTCCTGCATAAAAATGTTTCGCATACAACCCGCTCCCATTTACAATTTAAATATAAACCTCTTGACAGTTTCTCCAGATTTTTAATGACACATTGCTAAAGTCACAACCCCATTGATAAATCACTATTAGTGGTGGGAATGTCTAATGTTAATAGACGGCTCCATATTCTCAACATAGCCTTTAGCCGTCGTTTTAAGTCATTCCTCCACCTGGCACCCACCCACATTTCAAAATACAATTCTGTCCTGTCCGCCTGAACCTACCGTTATTCGAAATCTAAATAACACCCTGCCGTGCCTGCCGACAATCTGCCACTACCTTCTTGATCTCTACCTATATTCTAAACACTACCCCTACTGTAGCAACAGCAACCCCACTTTTGGAGCAACCCTGCTCTATGAGCAACCCTTCTCTTAATAAATAGGAAGGACAGAGTAGGATTGGAAGTATGTGTATACGGCAGGAAGGGATGAGTAGGATTGGATGTGTATATACAAGGCAGAAAGGGAGAGGAACGATTGAAAGCGGGATTACTCCAAGAGAGGGTTTGCTCCATGAGATGTCGATTCTGGTTTATGAAAAGTCCGACGGAATTTTAATCGGTTGAAAACTCTAGGATGAGTATGCAGCTAAACTTTGATTAGGTGTAAATTAATAGCATGATACTATGCCAAATGAGTTAAACAAAATATTGATTAATTTCTGAGTCGAGAGGATTGCTCGTTTGTGCATTCTGGGTACAATTTAGGAGCCTAGACCTGAGTTGGACGTACAGACGGACGGATGCACGCCTAGGGCTCATAAGCCCAATTGACCAAGCTAAAGCTTCATTGATTGCTGTATGACAATCTTCCTTTCAGTAGGATAATAGAGAAAGAGATGAAGTGATACATTTGAGAAAAGAGTGTGGATAGGCATCACAATTTTTCCTACTCAATCAATGTTAGCAATTAGAAAAGACTTGTATGCTATATTAGAGAACTAGACCATAAAAAGGCGCAGTCGTGTAACAACACTGACTTTTAGACTTGGTAGATTTGACTTTTGCTGCATCTTGACTAATGAATAAAAATGTCTTAAAAGTGAATTGTACAGTTAACTTCAATATCAGTGGTAATGAAAAACGAGTCGTAATCAAATCGAATGTGAATCAATTACCTGTGTGATATGTATTTGGATTTGAGACTAAACTGAAGTTGACTCAAGGTAGATTTTTATTATTTCAAGGAGTAAAATTGTATCTTTACACGTGTCGTTCAAGAGATAACTAACTACAATTCGCTACATATAATACTTTGTAACATTATTACATATTATTGTTTGTATTTCCAGATGAATCTCATCTCCCATCCATAAGATTTGGTTGCAATTTTCGTAGTTGTGGCAACTAAAGTTAACTATAGATGCATCAGATAAAAAAATGAAATAAATTCGGTTATCCAGTAACTCATAGAATATAGGCATACTAAACTCCCACGGGTCGAAAATCGTAAAAGCTCAAATTTAGAAAATCGGAAGGTATTCAATGAGTGTTGAAAACACCCAAACCAGTTAGGCATAAAATATTGTTATTGAGGTTAGGGATAATACTATACCGTTGCCGTTGTTTTTAATTAGGCAACTGAAAAGTTCCACTCGGGTTGCCACCGCTTCATTTATTGAGGTATACAATAATGGAGAAAGAGATGATGTCCTCTGACAGCTACAGTCATAGGTTTTATCATCTTTAAAATTATGCTAAGTAGTTAACGGATTAAAGTCATGCATGTGGACGAAGACGTTCTGTAAGAAGCCAATTAACTAACTTGCTATTAATTTTTGCACATTTTACAATTGAAAGTATCCAGATACTGCAATGTAAGACACTTTGGTTGCTATTTTTATTGATGAATATTTAGTTTAGTGTCAATATACAGTTAATATACCCGATTCTCAAACAACCAAGTATAAGTACAATCGAACAAACGCCCATACTTTGATCGAGGTGTGTTTGTAAGATATTACTCAGCATTTAAACATTGTATTGTAAGAGAAAAACTTGCAGAAATTGGGACAACGAGCCTTTCAAGAGTTAGGCTGGGTATCATTAATTAACACTAGCTGCAAACTATAATGACATCCAATAATAAACAAGTGTGCACACCACAACCCTAAAAACCAATTCATAAGAATGTCTTAAAAGCTTCTTGTCCTTTGAAAAATTATTAATCATACCTGCTAATAAAATTTGTCTCATAGACAGGTGCAATTCATTAACTTTTATTTAGACCAAATGCACTCATTTATATAAATAAATCGTAAGTTAAAAGTTATCATATACAACTAAGGACTACTTTATTATAAGCATCATGCTACGATACGCAGGTCACAAATAGATTATTCTTTGAATATGCACTTATCAGGAGGAGTATAGCGAAATCTGTGGAGATAGTAGTCATTCATGTATTCATAAGCTGTGAGGAGTGAAACAACTTAATGACTATCGAATCAAGTCTGATATGCATTCTCAATTAACTTAAAAGAATACAATTTAGGCAAATTATACGTATGATCAATAACTATTTCGAAATGAGCATCTATGAGGTAATCTATCTTATCGAAAGATTCTTAATAAGGTTTGGATTAAAAGTTATCCTTGGTTGTAGTGAATCGCACTAGCAGAACCGTAGTTGTAGTAGTAGTAGTAGTAGTAGTAGTTGTAGTAGTAGTAGTAGTAGTAGTAGTTGTAGTAGTAGTAGTTGTAGTAATAGTAGTAGTAGTAGTAGTAGTAGTATTAGTAGTAGTCACAATCATTATTATCACAAAGTATTGATCGTCGCGAACCCGTATCAATATAGCATATTTGTCTAGGCGTGTAAGCTACTTAGTTATAAATTTCAAATCCGATTGTTAGCAAATTAATAAGAATTTAAACTCTAGCAGCGTCAGTAAGTTAAACGGTCAGTAGCAATAAACTACGGTTAAGATTTGAGACGTTGTTCGTGGTCTAGTACCCCTAGTAACAGAAGATTATACTGCTAAGACATTATTTCTACATGGAGAGTTTACGGTGGTAATGAGATTCATAAAGAAGGATTCATTATTATATTTTGAATCAACGCAACAGCCATATGCAAGTCAGTCAGACTTAGTGCTAGATTATTAGCGAAGTAAACAATGAAGCTGCTAAAATTATATACAGTTGACTATTAACTGACTAACTAAGGTAGGTCAATCCTGTCTGTCTCGATTTCTTTGTGTGTCGTTGTTCCCTGCTTGCAATTAAAAATGTTTACGCCATGTTCACGTTTGTATTAGTCCCTCTGACTGTAAGAAAGAATTGGACAGCAACGACAGTGACTGACTGTAAAGGATTTTGCTATCATTATTCTCTATTACACGATCAAGTGAATTAATAACAGGTGTTTACAACTGGACGCATTGAAAGCTATTCGGCAATCGTATCGAAAAATCCTGTCCACATTTGGCTAACTGACACACATTTCACAATCGACAAATCGCTCGCAAATCCTTTTTCAGCCCTGAGCAAGCTTTCATTAACTATGTTTAACTATTAACTAGCTGCAGCAGCAGTGGCATCAATAATTCTCATGCAATTTGCTTATGCCTCCCTCCCATAGACTACACAATCTCATCCATCGTGAAGCAGTCATTCATAATATTATTATTCCCATTTTAACATTTTCATTTAAGCAGATCTATTTTTCTAAAATGCGATCTGGGATGCACCATCCTGACATTTTTCAAGAGTTGAACTTTTATTATTGAGTTGACTGATAGAAGTCAAGTCTGTCGAGCTCTAAACGGCCTAAACACTTAAAATTTAATTTGACAGGAGGAGAGGAATCTTTTAGAGGAAATAAACTTGAGTCTAGTAAGAAGTCACAAGTATAACTTTCAATTTGATGATCTTGGTCTAGTTTTTTGCAGTCCATCCTTTTTTCTCTATATTTATTGTCTGTGCATGAATCTAGAAAATGTAATGTCTGATTTGTAATACATGTCAGAATTATCATAGAGATCTTGAAGTACCTAAAAGGATGATCTTTATTATTTGTTCATCTCATACTTTTCTATAGCAAAGTTAATGGATTTGCATTTAGGGATGTTTTTGTTTTAAGAGGAAGGATCGGTTCTTGGGAAGGATGCCTGTCTATCCAAAAATATGGAAGCTTCCATACTGCTTAAAATATTTTGACGGTTTTATTGATCTATGGACAGTAAAATCTGGATGGGGCTTTTTTATATTAAACAATGTAATTCTTGTGGTGAATTTTGCATTTCAATTTAGGAAACAAACGTCAACTAATGCTGGTTGAAATATGAGTAGGTTATAATATTGGAGTTGTGATTGGTGAGGTTGTAGTTGGCTTGGCTTTTTCGAGTAGATCAACATTTGCCTGAGAATAGGGTTCACAGCAAATGGCCTCAAGTGCGTTCCGTTGCTCGTTTTATCTCTGCTAACTCAAACTCCATTATTTAAACTATTTCCTGTTTAATCCGCAAAATTGTGGTGCGGCAGATATATTACGAGGAAATAATGATAATCGTAGAATTAACTCTTTTTACTTCAACCAGAAAATTAATTAAGTTCCTCACTATACGAAAAACATGCATCGATTAAATACTGAAAAAAGTCTGAGTTTACTGTTTACTTTTATTCACATTACCGTTGCCGTTACTGACAGCAATTTAGGCCTTGTTTTTAGTTTATCAGCCATAGCCGGAAGATGGTTACTTATATATAAAAAAATCTTGGCTGGATAACCAAAAAGCAACCGATGGGCTAACATAAACCAATCTAATAGTTATTAAACAAATGACCGGGTGCTCTTGCTACTGCTAATAATTACCTGTTACCTTTTCATACGGTTAATTTTACAAACTTTACTTAAAGCCTACTGTAACCGTAAAAGGAGCGTATATTCCAAAAAATATTAGTACTGTGCATTAAACCAGTTACTTAATAAAAAAATTTCTCAACCTAAGTGTCTAATATGCAAAGCTTGTCATCGTGCTACTGCTGCATAGTAACTACTGATGCTTGATGCATTGTTGAATGAATATTAACCTTGCCATGATGATGCACTGACCAGGAAGAATATC
The DNA here is from genome assembly GCA_034682405.1 of Hydroisotoma schaefferi. Lineage (NCBI taxonomy): Eukaryota > Metazoa > Arthropoda > Collembola > Entomobryomorpha > Isotomidae > Hydroisotoma > Hydroisotoma schaefferi. Next base: position 66,932 of record JAQFZX010000112.1, read on the forward strand.
ACAAAATCGGGTTTAATCTTCACCGTGCTGTCGGGTTCATATATATTTTTTTGCTCATCGTCGTCAAGTTCCACTTGTACAACAATAATATGTCCTAACCTAATGCCTAACACATGCAGTAAAACAGAAAGAACTGGTCATCAGTTTAGTAGCATATGCAATTACAGCTCTTAAGAAGCATTTCAGCTCAGAGAATGAAGAACAGGTCATCGGGAGCTATAACGTAAATTTGAGTGTGCAATTCTTCCTAGCTGAAAGTCAACCCTGCAAATTTTTCTGCGGATACAATGGTAGTTCTGTAATGGACTAGACGGTTGTCGCCTTATACAGTTCTTAATTTACTACGGGAACTGATGTTTTGGCAACGAATGGGGACGATACCCATTTATTTTATCTAATGCATGCATTATTTACTAATCTTCAAAATAGAAAAACGCTTTTGTTGTTTCAAATTAGCTTTATCAACCGTCTAAAAACTGTGGCGTTATCTCTATGTACTTACTACCTAACATAATACTATCTAAAGTTAAACCGGTTGAGCTTTGGATAGAATAGACAGAAATTTATCAGTGGAAATTGTAAAAAAGGGACGTTTCCGTAGATTTTTGAATATCAGATAATTTCAGCATTTACTAGTACAATACGATTGGTTATGTGAAATTGAATGACTACTAAGGAATAACTTCGATATTGATTTGTTTGAAGCAGTCAAGAAGATATGAAATCAAATACAAAAGGTCGCGTTATTTTGTCTGGTAGAAACTTTTTTAACGGAGACGGAAACCAGAGCTACGCAGGAAATTACTGATCTAATCAATCACGGCTTGAGTTGGATTAATCGAGCGACCTGGCCAGCTAGAATATTGCACTTATTGAATACTAAACGTTCCTTAACGCATCCACCCATCTTTTCCATAAAGCACTTACTGCAACTGCAACTAAATGCTAACTTTACAATTGACTTTCACTCAAACGGATTGCTTTCTGGAGTATGAATGAAATGCAACATGCATAAAATTATTTTCCTCGGATTTTACATGAGAGAAGCCAAGAGATACGCTTTCACTTTACGAATGCATGGAAATGTAAATCTATAATTTATCTTTAAATCCTTTCTGGATATGAATTGAAAATTTTGGCTGATCCACAACTTAAATCTGTCCTTAATAGCAGTTGACCACTTGACCGTGCATTGCAAATGTATTGTTGGGAAGCTTCATTGTATAAATAAATAAATCTAACTGACATCTCAAGCTATGCATTCGTTAAAATGTCAGTTTTACCCTTTTAAAGATATGATTAGACGGATGGAAATAGCTTGGCTTACCGGAAAGGGCTATGAAGAGAAGACAGAAGGCGTAGTAGGAACTCATTGTCACAGGCACAACAATGATTTCACCGAGTGATTTTGAGATACTGAAGCGATTGTTGCGGTTGTTAGATTATAAATATGAAGTATGTAAGCCTCGGGCGGCGACCTCCTCTTGCATTAAGATCTTGCGAATTATATGCCTCTGGTTGTAGCTGATCTTTGTTGTAGAAGAAGTAGGTATAATTGTTACATGGTAACATTCCTAGAATTGCATAATAATGAGCCGATGCTGCTATTGTTAGGCTCATTTTAAGGAATCATTTTCATAGGTCAGTAGGTGGCAAAGGTATTGTTTAGTGGATAGTTTGGTCATTTATCATTATCCAATTTATGTAGTCTAGTAATAGTTGTTGAAACGGAAACAACGGATCTCTAAGTATCCAACAAGTGTCTGCTAATTAACCAACCCTGTGGAACCGTTTTTTCTTTCATACCTCACATGCATTGCAGGCATCATTTTTCATTCCACTCAGCAGTCACAGTCCTACTTGTTTTCAGTTTATGTCAAATGTAGTGGAGAGCTATGAATAATGCTGTGGGGAATAAAACTGCCGTTTTGACATTTAGGATTGTTTGAAACTAGAATAATTGTTTTACTTATCCTACCAAGAATATCATTATTGCCAGGAAAGGATAAAAGCTGTAATCTGCTAGCACGGAGTAGCAGTTATTTAGTTTAGTAAGTTAGCCAAATAAATCTAATCAAGACCCATAATCGACCCTTCTGAGAAGTAATAAATGTCGAAGATAATGCATTTACGGTTGATGGAATTTCGTCACCCAGTTCCGCTCAATATGTATGTAGCGTCAGCGCAGGATGGGATATTGTAAAACGTTGAAGAAATAATACTGAAACGTGAAAAAGGGTTTGATCTTGATAAGACATTGGAGCAGTCGGTCGCCGCAGGTAGCGTAGTTAATACTGATTTTTCAAGCGCCAACAGTTGTAAATGCACTTATGTGCAGTAACAACAGAACAGAACACTAACACTAGTGCTGGTCGCCGTGTAGGTCGTAGAAGTACCATTAGGAAATTCTGAACAATGTGAAAAATGATGGAATGGGTATTTTGCATGATGTATTCATTTAAAAAATAGAAACAAAGCAGCCCAACTGTCAAATTAGAGGTATTTATTTTGTACAAATCCTGGTCGCTTTTAGTATGATACATATTAGTATTTACGGTAGATAAAAATTACACTTGAGAGATTTCGATCAATTAGAAATTGTTATCTATTTCCGAAGAAATCCAGTCAACGGAGGTGGACCCACTGAGGAAGCAGCGTTGATGGGTTGAGTGGGATCCATCCCCCGAAAAGCATTAAACTGCTCGGGGCTAACAACAGGTCTAGCGCCTATCACGGTCGGCTTTTTATTGTCTGCATATTTCGGAGGAGGCTCAAGTGGGATTCTTGGAGAAATCCTAGATGTGTGCTTAGGAGATGCTGCAGGAGCAGGAGTAGTAGTACTGAATGGCGGCGCTCCGTATAACATGCTTGGAGGTACTGCAGGAGTAGTGCTAACCGGAGGCGCTCCGTATGGCATGCTTGAAGGTGCTGCTGGCTTCTTGTTACATGAAGGCGGTCCGTATAGCTGACTTGGAGTTGACACATGAGCAGCATGATAAGAAGGTGGTCCGTATAGCTGGCTTGGGGTTGCGACAGGAGCAGCATGGTATGAAGGTGCTCCGTATAGCTGGCTTGGAGTTGCAACAGGAGAATTATGGAATGAAGGCGCTCCATATAGCTGGCTTGTAGTTGCAGAAGTAGTATGATTGAATGGAGGCGCTCCGTATAGCTGACTTGCATGTGCCGCAGTTGTAGGATTGATTGGAGGCGCTCCGTATCGCTGACTTGCATTTGCCGAAGTATTAGTATTGAATGTAGGCACTCCATACAGCATGCTTGGAGCTGACGCACCGTACAGTGAGGAGGGTGAAGTTTCTGGCACAAAGGCTGGCATTGACTGATGGGTTGCACAGGGAAGACTGCTTAAAGCATCAGTAGTACCAATGGACCCACCCATAGAAAAATCAGCCTGACCCTGACTCATGCTTACCAGCGGGGAAAAACTGGTCACGGGCGGAAAGCTTTCATTTATTAGTGGTACCGCAGTTGTAGCAACACTAGATGATGCTTGATCAGCAGGTGGATTTGCTTGTTGTTGCGTTAATGCATTGGAATCAACGAAAATCCCCATTTTAGCATAAATCTCTCTCATTATCATTAGCATTGTATCCTCTGACTCCCTGGAAAATTTAAATCCCAATGGTGAGTATCAGTCAAACGTAAAGTAACATTTGGGCAGATTTAATAACCGAATTTAATTACCAATAGCACACGTGACTGCTTAAAGCGAACAAATATTCATTAAAGCTCTCCAGAGGGGCCTCCTGCAAGACGTAGTCAATCCTACGACCAGCGTTGAGTTTTCCCAATCCCACATCTTCATCCAAGTCTTCACCCGAGGTGTTTGAAACCGCATCTTCAGTCCCTGCAATTACTCGGTCCATTTCTTTCTCGAGATGTTCTATTTTAGCAAAGCCTGCTATTGAATAGAGTGCTTGCCAAGTACTTTGTATGGAGTCTACAAACCTCTGTCTTATGTTCTCTCCTACACGCTGCATTGTCTCTTTCAGTTCTGTGAAACAAACCCAATTGAAAAACTGTGAAATACATTTGTTAGGTGTGGAAACCCAATTTAATCGAACCAAATCAAATAGATTACCTAAATGAAACCGTTTTCGTCCCTTGTGGTGAGGTATTAAGATGGGACTCATTTCAAAATTAGGATCAATCAACGTTTCCATTCGGTATGCGACTGGATCGAATGGATGAAATATGTTGAAGAAAGAGGGACATGTTGGAAAATGAAATTCCTCGCCCAAACTATCAATTCCTCTCACAGTAGCGAACATCGCTTAACCGTAAGACAACTACTTAGTACACGATTGCCAATAATAATATCATTCTTGATACTTAATTAAAATGTAATAGTTACCAATAGGTGATCCAAGCGCAAAGAAAGCAGTTGGTTCAAACTCCAATGATGGATAACTAATCGACGGTTGACCCGTGCCCGAACCTATAGTGTATGACACCAGTCTTGATGAAGATTCGGTTGGCAATGATGCTGCAGATTCCTGCCTCTGAGATAGCATTTTACAATTCAATAAACCTGCAAAAGAATTTAATTACTCAGTGTATACCTCAGTAGCTGGGCCAGCAGTGGTATCATTTTCTCTTTTTCCATTGGACGAGGTGCTAGACTTTCTTTGGTGTCCACCTTTAGGCTGATGCATCAGCAAATCGAACAATATCAAGGAACCAAGACTGTGCCCCGATAGAGCCACATTGCCGTTGAAAGATGGATTTCGTGACAGAAACAGATTAAAGAGTCGGTTCAACTCACGACCAACACAGTCAACAATAGTCTAAAAAACAATTATGACGTATCCTGATAACAAATATTTCCGCACACATTTTCAATTTCCATTTTAAACAGCATTATCTGCTAACCTGGGTGTATACCGGGCTGGTGTAAAACAATATATCCAGGAGAGTATCGTTAGTGAAATTTCGCAATTTTGGAATACTTTTCAGGGTAATCGGTTTAAGCTTTTGATCAATTCCTCCTTCACCGTGCAATGCTTTATGCCATGAGACAGGTAAAAATTCTATTTTGCCAGCTTTTCCTACGTCAACAGCTTCTTTAAAATGACTTCCCATCAATTGAAAAGACACATGTCGGAAATCGTCCACTAAACCATGAATAATTAACTACAATACCAACAAAATGTACTCGTCATGGCTTCTAATATGCTCAAATACCTGCTTCGACAATTGTTCTAAATTTAAAGTCGCAAATAGCGCCAATGCCATGGACCAAGAATACTAAATGATCGATTTGGGTAGATTCCCCATCTTCAATTTCGAATTCCTCAATACCACGCTTCACAACACGGGGACGTAATTGGCTTTCCTAGAAGGTACAAAGTAATTTATCAAACATTAAATTACAAAATTACACAAATTATTGTAGTTATTTACAGGTAGGTTGCCCCATTCATCGGGTGCTGCTGCTTGACAAAAATGAGCCATCGCATTAGGATTATGAAGTACAATTGCTTCACCCCCGGGAAACTCGAGCCGTTTATGCCAAACACCAGTGGTCACCGCTTGGAAATATTCTTCCTGTAAAAATGTTCAGTAATCCTTATAAAATGAATTAAAAAAAGTTAGCAAAAAATAAAAATTAAGTACTTCTAAACGCAGGCACAAGTCCTCATCGTAAGGTACATATCGGCTGTCTAATGGTCCCTTATAAAACCACGAACATCGTCTTACGTCCAAAGGACTTTCCTCCCAGTAAACAGGAATTTTCTTTCGATTCCCAACATCGACATCATACCGACCGCCGTCAGTGGCTACATTAACTTTGATTTCTAGAAACCCAGTTTCACTTAGTTTAATAATATAAAATAAGCATGCCGGGAAACTATACGCAATTACACTTACTAGAGATGAACGCTTCCTCTAAAGCGACAGAATCCATGAAGCTAAATGGTTTCCACATTGCTCTACCATCCACGTCTTTACGAAAAAACCAATGATGCGTTACAGGAGAGTAAATACTTTTATTGGCTTTTGATAACTGGGGATGGAGTGGGGTCGGATATCTATTAGAAACTCCTGGATAAGGTGTAAAAGCTCCTGAAGGACCTTGACTTTGATTAGGTGTTGAAGAAGCTAATTGTGAAGTTGTCCCACCGTTTCCAGCAAACCGAGGTGAGGGCGATTTTGGAATACTGCCATTGTTTTGAAAAAAATCAGCACCCGTATTTTCACTTGACCCAGGGGTAAAGAAGCTCTTAGGCTCTACATTTTGGGATTGATAATCTAAGGACGTCGTATTATTTGGGGCATACCTAAAGAACCACATGTGAATATTACAGCCGATCATTTAGAAAAGAACACAAACAGAGCTGACTAAAGTTTCTTACAGTGGAGTTGGAGTAAGAATAGGCGCCACCATTGGACAGAAGGGTGAATAGGAAACATTTCCTGTTATCCCAGGGTACTGCGCATATACCGGCTTTTGGCTCAGCAGTCTGAAACTGTTAGTTCTCTTCGTGCCTGGAAAAATAAATCAGCCACAGGATTAACTAGAATTCTTAACTTTATGCACAATCGTGTAAGCTTTTAATGATATCCGACCTGTTAATGGAGCTCCCGATGGAGGAGCAATGGACGGGCATGGTGGTGGTAGAACAGTTCTTGGTGATACAAACACATTTGGTCCAGACCTAGTGACAACGGACGACGGTGGAACGAAACTAGCTGGTGCAGATGGAGTAGCAAAAGACGAGCCTGCTGGTGAAAAAACGGTCCTTGGTGATACAGACGCCCTTGGTCCAGAACTTGTGATGGGTGACGGTGGAACGAAACTAGTTGTGGCTGTGACTGATACGGGTAACTTTGCAGAGTCCATTTCACTAGAACAGTCCACTAAATTATTGTTCTGTCCTCCAAGCACAGCTTGTACACCGTGAAGTATATCTCCAGTCGAATTCCATATCGAACTTTCTGGAAACGATTGTCTTCCAGAAGACCACAATGAATTAAAAGAGAAAAGGCCTTGTGCAGGTTTCGATGTGGACGTAGATGAAACTGTAGAATCCGAACTTTCAGGTACAGTCGATGAGGACGTTGAAGCCACTGAACTAGTGTCTAAACTAGTAGCACTCGAAAACATCGATAAAGATGATTGAGATGCGAAAAAGTCATCTGACGGCCTTTGAAAAGTAACCTCAAGATCCACAGATTCGGCTTCCTCATTTAAGTCAATTTCAGTTGTTGGTAGATCTTTTTCTGCGGAAACACAGCAATTATCAGTTTATATTTGCAAACTTACAAAACTTGAAAAGAATATCAAAAGCTCAAGCAGAGTTTTTTTAGCAGTCACATTATCAAGGAATCCTGTATCACCATAATTTATACATAATACCTGCTTCATCTTGAAGGCTAACGGGAACTAAGAGAGTTGCGCTTTCCTCGAAGGTAAATCCTCTTGCAGCTGCACTAAGCAATGAATTTTTAACCTGCGGCTTCACGACAGAATTACCGTTTTCCTCCATCATCGCTAACGAATTTGGTATCGATTTAATCGGAGAAAGAATTTACTATAGCGAATAATTTAGGAGCAATGAAGAAAGACGTCGAATTGAATTTGTACTTTCAGAATCTGGAAATATAAGACCAATTAATATGAAAAATAAAAAGCTATAAAGAATAAAGCATGTCAATAATCAATTTGTATAAACAATTGACTTTTTTTGTGTGTAGTTGCTATGACGATTGACGAGAGAAGTTATTTCAGCACGCAGCCAACGGTTCAATACTACCTATACTCTATGCATATGCATTGAAAAAACGCAGAACGACTACATAAATGAAATTAGATTAGGATTTCTCGTTCCAAACACGGTCATGTCATAAATGTATAGTATTTGCACCTCAGTCTTAAGGTACTTGCGTTTCGACTCGTAAAAACCTAAACAACCCCGTAAGGATGCATATTAAAAATTCGCACAGGGATTTCCTTTCCTTTCCTTTTATGTAAACCAGTCTCCACTCTCTATTTAAAATTTATTATTTACCACAATCATGCCAACCATACCATCCATTACTAGCTTTCAAACCCCCTCCCTTATCCAACATAAAATGTCTTAGTAATCACACTTTTCTATCTTCATCATGGGCCCAAAGTGGTCCGAAAAAAGGTCAATAAACGATACCAAACTATAAACAAATAGTTCGGTATAGGACATATCAACAAAAAACGAACTCCTTCAATCTTCGCTTCGTTCATTCACTCCACAAAAATATTAATGGGCCTCCAGTCTTTCTTAAAACTCTATAAAAACATAACCAGCGTCTTCTGCAACAATCCTACGATGGCAATGGGACTTCCACACCCTAACTAATGCCTGCCTACAACTCCACCCAATTCTATGGTTATTTTACTTACTTTTATACTGTTTTACACTCATGTTTTAAAGCCTGAAACAATACCCGATCATGTTCCCACCTTCATTTCCACTTCTATCCAACCTTATGGTCTAAAATATGCATTAACCTAACTACTAATTACTTACAAACTGACCCAGACCCGCACCTCTCTCCTTTATTTTTTAAAAATTCAGATAAGCCTCGATAACCTCCTCCCCACCCGTCCCTTTACCCAACAGCTGACACCAGCACGCAGCTTCACATTTATCTAATCCACTTGACCAAACGTGCATAATATCCCCCCCAGACGTTACAGTTACAAATATACGATAACCAACCAAATACTCCACTACAAAAGTTATAAAACTGGACAATATGCTCATTAATTTGTAACTTTCTTACCACTTGGTTTGTTGGCTTCTGGCCAGTTCCAGTTCCTCGGCTTCCTGGAATAATCTGGGCAGGTTGGGAAAGGTTATTAATTAATTTGAACAGGTGTATTCCCAAAGAAGTTAATTAGCAATTAATTAATTGAGTAATTAATTGTGGGACTCTGCAGATTTCTGAATTATAATTTGGAAGAAGAAGAAGGAGAGAGAGAGAGAGGTGACGTGGAAACACGTCCGTCCGTCTCGAGGAGGAAAATAATTGTGAGCAACTTTGAATATTTTTAAAGGAAATATTACCACCGGAACTTCCATTTATTTCATGGAAAATTTAAGGGGCAGTCTCAGACGGGTTTTTTTTTACGCTAAAAGGTCCTTTATAGTTTCTATACAATATTGTGAACCGGCATGACCTGATGACCTTTGTGGAAGACCTTAGCATGACCTGATGACCTTTGTGGAAGGCCTCAATATGACCTGATCTCTTTTCTGAAGAATGTACTAGACGGACGCCCATGACCTTTGCGTAAGACGTAATTTCATAAATATGTATGCAAGTAGGACCTTATTGTGCCTTAAGTTAGGTGAAAATATTGTCCTGGTCAAACTGTGTTTTTAGGTAATGCAGCAGCGGTCCTTGGATGAAAAAAATTATGCCGTATACAAGAGAAGAAAGCCGGTTTTTGTAAATTGAAGTCTCATACTCTTTTATTTTTAGTTTAGAGTACTGTACTTCCCGTTTTAATTCCCTACCTTTCTCCGGGGAAATTTCCCAAAGGGTTCGATCCATGAATAATTCCTCGGAATAGTTGCCCGTACCTCTAAATTACATGCTGGCATTGGAATAACTTATCCAGTTGGATTTAAGTAATTTAAATCGCTAAATTATAATTAGAAATTAAAGAATGAAGGATACATTAAATTTACTTAATTAATTAAAATGAGAGTATATTTAGTTATACTTTAAACAGAATTGGTATATTGATCCGTACCAAAGACATAATAATAGCATTATTTACTGTCAACTAGAAAAGCCTTTAACGAGTTTTACTTTCAACATAATTAAACTTCTTAATGAGGAGTGGACACATTAGAAAAAGACCTCGGAACAAACTCGGCAGCATTAGGATTTAAACGGCTGGCAGTAGTAGCAAAGTTCATTTGTCGGTTAAATCGTCGCGTCATGTCATCCAAATCTTCACCTGGTGATGGTACAGGTTCCACAAACGAAGGTATTATAGGACCATTCATTACACATAGAGAAGCTGTGGTAGGTCCTGGAGCTCCGTCTTCCAATAAAGAATTTTCAAACATATCTGAGTAATGGCTAATCATAATGTCTTCTTCCAGTTGCCGCATAACCTAAAGCAGTAACAGTAATTCATTTATAATAATCCAACCTATTTTTTTTTCAAAAAAAAACAAAACAAAAAACATAAAACTAAAGACCATACTTCTTGATCAAACTCATCCTCATTCTCCATCCAGAGGTAATCAGCAAAAGGGTTTTCTCCCCCTTCCTTTACATTGTTATTATTAGGTGGATTTCCCTGTTCAATTCCATTATCGTCAGCGTCCCCTCCCCCAATACAACCCCCATTTGTCGACCCTTCTTCTGAGTCTCCGTTATCTTCACTTCTAGGAACTTCCTCGGCGGAGCTCATTTCACCCACGGGCAATTTCATTCTACAATTTTTTTAAAAAAAACCTTTTTTTTAAAAAAAGATAAACCGGAAGCGAATAATGTAAAATTATCTAAACTCAACAACTTTATAACCCCGTAAACTGAGGGATAATTTTTAAAATACTTGTAATAATTAGTTTAATCTTATCAAGCGTGTAGCAGCTGGTTTTACCACTTGGTTGAATCCCTTGACCCTACAGGGCTGATAAACCTCTTCTGACAATAGCACTATTGAATCCCTTCCGAAAAGTACTAAAAGTACTCGCTGAGGTCACAGGTCACAGGGTCAATCTCGGTGGGTACTTTATTTCGATCCTTCGAGGTCAAACCTACCCTTTTTAATATAATTTGTACGGACCGTCTGCCTTCACCTCGTTCGTATTCGTGGGAATGGTTTCAAGATTTTGTCTAAAATCCCCTTCTTCCTCTCAGCAAAAACCTTGTCGCTCTTCTTTTTAAGAACGTGTTTTCTCCCCAAGTTTAATGTACTAAAAACCTAGACTTGTCCGGCTATCTTTTTTGGTGGAGGTGGAGGGTTTCTAAATAAAACAGGCCAGATTTGACAATCTTACGTGATTCTCGGGGAAAATGTACGGAGTTTTTAGGTCGGAGGAGACGGGAAAGTGGTTGGGAGTTTGATGATGTCTTAGAAGAGAAGGGAGAGGTGGAAATTGGTGGTTTTTGGGATACGGATTCCTTGGGAAAGACATCTAACTTTGGATCATTTTTATTCATTTAGTCCTCGTGTTGGAGGTTCATTTCATAGATGTCCTCAAATGGGGAGGTTTGTTGGGGATCTTTGTTCTTGAAGAACAAGGATTATAATTTATATGCTTGTCCTTCATTGCTTTTGTGGATCTATTTTAAATAGCTGCTGGATATATTCTTATGACGATGGGGAGTCCCTTTCTTTATGTTTTTCAGGGTTTCCAGCAAAAATTGACGTACTTTTCATCGGTGTAACCACTGGGGGTATGAGATTGTACCCACTAGTTTTCTAATGTACCCCCCTGGAATTCCTGATAGGCCCCTATCCTTTACATGCTAAGTAGGCCCCGTCTAGCCCCGCTGGCTGAGTCACATCCTTTCATATCCTTTAATGCTATTTGTACCCCCTGGTAACTCCTCGTGGTTGCACCTATGTTTGAGGTGTTAAAGCTAGGATTTAGGGTAAGGTTTAAGTCATGACTTGTGAGTTACGTGACATTTTAAAGTTAGAGGATTAACATTAACGTAAGATGGGCGATATTTATTCATAAGGTACGATAGAAAGACAAATATGTAGAAAGAAGGGGGAATTAAAACCGGAAATAATAACAATTCTGATTAGATGGATAAACAAAACAATCATTGCAACTGTATTGGTTATGTATTGTTTTTAAGGACCCAAAACCCAGAAGTATGTCATGCTAAAAACTAAACATTAATTATTTAAAACGTATAGTCCAAGCATTTATTTGTATTACTTTTAAAACAATGCACACACGTACGTACAATTTACTCCCCAGAAAGAGCCATTCATAATTTTAATGTTTTCTCCGAATCTGATGAAATCATAACAAATAACAAAAAAAGTTGCGGACATAAATTGTATTCAATTTCTGCATTAAATCGAAATGATGATGCACAAGTAATTTTTTTTTCTTCATTACAATTCCTCTCCTGTCATAGAAGGATAGAACATACGAGGGGTATAAATAAACTGCTAATACCTGGTATAACGATAACAATGCTTGTAGTTTCAATCATCCAAATATCAAACATTGAAACCAGTTTAACCTAACCTTTGTCCCTTCTTTACCACAATGGCATGCATTGCCTAGCCTATGGCCAGCATTTCCATAGAAATTATATCTGGTATTCTATAAATAGTAAACTATCGCTGCTGTTAGGTTAGCTAACCGGGCTACAAAAATCATAGATATAATGCAACGTCTCTGAACAACAGCTCGTTCGCTCGCCACGCCAGCTCTTTTATCAATAACAGACAGAAAGCATCTAAACGTTAGCGTATATTTTATAAATATTCAAAATTTCCTATTAATAACACCTACCCACCTCTAAGGCATAACTACCGTATTTCCGGAAATAATTCCCCCCTGGTAATAATCCTTTAAAAAGCTAAAAATTTAAAAACGCTAAAATTAGAATAAGATATAACAGGGCGAATTTTAAATTTTAACCTGGAAAGATAGAAAGAATTATTAAACGGGGGAACTATTTCCATAAATCCGGTATTCTTGTCAACGTGTCAATCCCATAATAATAATTTGTGAACGGCCCATGTTTGTTCACAACTGGATTGGAGAGGCGTATGGTTGTGGAATTTGACAGAAGATCAGCTGGATATTGACAACAAGTGCGTTTAGAACTGTTGTTGTTGTCATCTGCGTTAGTCAGAAAAAGAGAGAGGCTAAAGAACCTTTTACTTGAGAATTAAATAATATTCATTCTACGAATCCAGAAATAACCTTTTCAGAAACTTTACATTTTTCACGATATCCACGAAAATTATGACGAGTACCCCTAAATCCATCGGAGACGAGAGTCTTGCGGGTGAGTAACCTTTTTTCTTCCATTTATCCATCTCTAGAAAAGAAAAAACAAACTGCGTAGTTTGTTTATATTTTTGGGTATTCTATTTGTATTTTATTCCAATTTATCTCTTTTTATTATTGAGAGAGCAAAAAAAAGGGGGTTTTTTGTGATAAAATTTTACATGTTTTCTAAAAACGGGAGTAGTTTTTATGAAAATGCGTAAAAGAGGGGTTTTTTTATGATAAAGTTTGGTTATTTTAATTTTAATTTTAATTTTAATATGGAAGGTGAGAAGATATTATGAAATGCTTGTTTTTTCTGAAAAAAAAACGTGCTCATTTTCATGAAATTGGTTGGTTTTGGTTTAAGTTGATTGTTGGGTTTTTTTTAATGAATGTTGACGTGGCTGATATTTTTTTAAATTTAAATTATGAATATGGAGGACCCGTTATCCTTTTCTGTTTTTGGTAACATCGTTTTGAAATGCTTCTCTGAAAGTTAGGTTAAAGAATCGTAGAATGTTTTTTTTTAAATTTTTTAACGGCTACGTACGTTGACGACGTCATGCGTTTGTATTGCGTAGTTGTGGCAGGAAGAAGAGTATATACTGAGAAGGGGCAGATGATGAATCAGGAAGGAGTGATCTGATTAGCCATGTCATTAAATTACGCCGTGACCTTTTGAGGTCACGATTTTAAAATTTAAATGCATGCTTTCGCTAGATTTTGAGATCCTTTAAGTATTGTTGAAAGATTGGCTGTGTTGATAATGTTAGAGTAACTGTTGAATGATTAAATAATTGTAGAGTCATGGGTGGATGTGTCAATGGGATCAGGACGTGTTACTCCCGTCACTGTTTCAGCCATCAACGGCAGTCCTATCAATGGACCTGTTCATGGACAACTCTCAGCCCAAATTGGGGAAGAATATCTTAGACTTTTGAAAGAGGCCCAACGCGAAAGTAACTATTCATCTTCACGAGTGTCTTTAGCTTCGTCAAGAAGAGATAGCCGCTGTGAATCGTAATTTACTGAGTCTTTTTTTTATTTTAGCTTTGTCATTCATTTAAGGTTATTTCAATTTATATTAACATTTGAATCTTTTTGGTTTTGTTGTCTAGACCTAAATCCCCTCCAAACAGCCCGAACAATGAGATTGCAAACGGAGACGAAGAATTGAAAGGAATATTTATTAACAAGGTAATTTACTATTTACTGTCGTATTAAGCTAGATCATCAGTGGGATTGCTTTGCTGTGTTGTTTTGTCATTGAATATGCTAAATGGCTATGAATTTTATAGGATGCTGATCCAGGTAAAGAGTGGATGATGTCTTATTGGACCGCTCGCTGCGACAGTGGAAACAATAAGTGAGATTTGATACTAATAGACTAAAGTTTTGGTAAAAGAGATGTTTTAAAATTCATTAAATTATGTTTATCTAGGAATGGAACTATTCGCAGCAAAGCTAAGTTGAGTTTTAGAAATGCAAAATGTGGAGATAAAGGGATATTTTCACGAGATATCATGTTTACTCTGTTTTTGTCAAATATACTTTCTTTGATTCTTGGAGCCGGCATTGGGTAATTTAACTGTAATATTATATCAAGGAATGAAAATAAGCTGAAAATATATTCTATTTATTTTTCTTTTGTGTGTTTCTCTTTCAAGGTTGTGGATGAGCAAGAAACCTTCGAATGTCATCTCACATTTTCCTCTTAATTAAGAAGACTGGGTGTCGATGAAAACGGAAAACCTTGGATGTTTATAATGTACTATTTGTCTTTGCAATTTGTGTGGGAACAACCAATTCGTACGGTCTGAGCCGGTTATTTTTGTACATTAAGGTGTAGTTTTGGGTCTGTGTTTAGGGTCCATAGCTGAAGAGATTATGGTAATGTTTTAACGAATGACTGAACTTTCTTAATTCTCTAATACCGACTTAGGCCCATTTGTTAGTGTTTTTATATAGAATGTAACTTAATGAACATAGTTCTCTGTTGAAGTTCTTTCCTTTTAATAGGGCTGCTGGTCTTAGTGTCTTATTTTGTATAATGTTTTGCTGATAATCACTTTTACAAGTTGTGTATTCTGTTATGACGAAGATTGAATAACTTCCGGTTTTAACGCCTTGAAGCTGTTGCAGGTTTAGGTGCCCAACAATTTGTCATTTTAAGTAAAATGCAATGTTGCCTTAGTTGTAAGTATACAGTGACTCCCATATTTTCTAACGTTGGTTATTCATGGTGTCTACTCGGTCTATTATTATTTGCTGTACTTTTAGTATAGAGTTTGTAAAATCAATGTTTATATTTTGCAAACTCAATAATTTTAATTGGTAAATGGTTAATTCAATATGTTTAAGCTTAGTGGGAGTGTGTGTTACCAGTGCTAGTGCTCCTATCTTAATTTTTCAACTTTAGCAAGGTTTTAAAAACATAGAACGTCAGCAAATCAATGAAGTAAGGGGAACGTGATCTTCCTTAGATCTATGTTATATTCTATTTCAGCTTCAATCCTACCGTAGTGTCAATTATACCGACTTGACAGGTTAAAAAACTTATTTAAACGCAACATTAAATGTAAAATTTTAAAAGTATTACGCACTTAAGTTATGTTGTGATGTGGTGCTGCGCGGATTGTATTGCATTCTTTTGTTTTTATTTGTTGTTTATTGCATGAGTAAGGGTTGATATCTGAATCATTAGATTTGTTGTTGACGTTATGATGTATCCTATCACAACTTTCGAACGGCATTAGCTTGACTTTTGACTGTATCCGTTACCTCTACTGATAATCTGAAATCGTACCTTTCGTGCATTTGTGTCTTGTCTAGTCTAGGTTAAGATAAACGATGCAAATTGGCAACGATTCCGAATAAATGTCCTTTGAATACTACAGTACAGTACTTTTTAAGCTCCGTATGGTTTGCATTGTCTGTTGCATATTCATTTTGTTGACATTGCCATTTTGTCCTACACTGAAATTCCAACCTTGATAATAATGGCGTTTCAAAAAGTGGTGCGTATGAGAATATGTGATGTTGTAGAATGAAAATGTTGGCATCATTTGGGGCTGGACGTATGAACTAAAAGACATTTTACCGTGTGTATTTGAAGTGGTTCTACCTCAATAGGCAGAGCTGTTGTGTAGAAATAGAAATGGTACTGCTTTTAGTGTTTCATGCTCAAACTCAAAACTTCTGTTGTGCAGTGTGCTCAACCTGAAACCGGAAGTAATCCAGACCCCAAATGGGATTGAAGTCCGTTCTAACCGTTGAATAAGTTCAACCGGTTAATGATATACACCTCACTAGTCAGTACATGCACAATTACAATTGCAAAAAAAGCCTTTTACATTGCTGCTTACCTACCAACCAACAGAAAAATATTATTTTCAAGCAATCCTAATCCTAAACCATGCTTCACTACAGATGCATAAAAGCCGACCTTTTAAGCGTTGACCACAAAAGTGGCTATGTCGACTATATGTAATTAACTTGGGTGATGTTATTTTGAACCTGGATTGGAGAATAAATTAAGACGGAGAAATAAGCTGGTTGGCATTATTTTTTATTAAAAAAACCGTCCCCTCAATAGGGTTTCTCAAACTTTCGATAATAAAGCACAATGAAGGGAAGCTGGAAAATAAATGGTTAGTAATGAAGACAGAGTTTTTAAAGTTGCGGATAAAAGGTATTTCTGTATCTGTATTCTCAAATAGTATGCAAAGTTGCAAAGACTAATCGCAGTGCAAAACAGTAAACGAGGTTGAAACATTTCTATAGCAAATACATACGACAAATGTAGTTAATAGTCTAAACATTGTTATTTTCTAGTTTTAGGCAATAAAGTTACACATGCCAAATTGCATGAAGCTAATTTTTATTCAATTGTGAGAGATAACCCAACAGAACACCTTTCATGCAGATTATATCAGAATTAAATTAATTATATTATGAATTAAAAGATATTCGAGAGTCAAAAGCTTTACATGCTGCAGTTAATCAATTTGGCAAGTCAAAAACATGAACAGGATTTCAAAATAGGATACTGTAATAAAATTATGCTTAGATAAATTAACCAAGCTATTATTTAATGTGGATATAACTTACTCTTACTCAAAAATGCAGGAGAACTAACTTTAAATTTGTTGCTGTAGAAATATTCTAGCAAAGTAATTCAAAATGCCTTTAAATTATTGTAATTTTTAATGAGTTTTCCAATAGCAACTCATGAGCAGAGCTAGTTTCTTATAGTAGTATAATTATTTCAATGCCGAGCTGTTGGCATTCAACTATAATCAGTATCATTTGTCTTGAAAAGACGAAGCAATTAGTCTGCCTAATTTGTTGAGAAAGAAGTTCAAAATGCAAATGGGAGTCAAGTTAGAATTATATCACATTTTACACTTCACTTCTCTCTAAACCATCAATTCCCAGCTATCAGTATCCTTTGCAGTAGTCCGTCAACCGTCTCTAGTCACTCGTCGACTAATTGTGCTGGGAGAAATGCGTATTAATATCTGAAGAAATTCTCATTAGCCCTGACACTAATTGAAGTTCATTTTGTCATCATTAACTACAATGGGGTCTAGAGGGGTCCCTTTTTGTTTAATATTATCAGTTATATACAGAAATGCAAACATAGTTTAATAAGTTACAAAACGCTTTTTTCCAAACAGTTGGCCGGGTCTTGCTTGGGTGACAGAGGGAGAAGGGTTTAAGATAAATTAAGTAGTCAAGGGACCCTTAACTTTTCCTCTGGATTGGATATCAACAGTATTATGTTTTCCATTTCATTAAACGACACTTTAAAATCCTCGTGTAACGGCAAAACCTTAACTGATGTAACCCATCCAGCACATATTGCATTTAAAACGTAGCATTCATAATTACAATAAAAAAACGCAGACAAGAATAAAGTAACCCCAACTTTATTGCATGTAAGAGGGTAAAACAGTGAACAGACCAGAAAGGAATGTATCCATAATAATTTCTAAGATAATTAGTTGGTCCCCCTGTTACTCTACGCTTTGAAGCTAGAAGAGTCGGATGAATGAATATCTTCTGCAAGCAAAAAATTACACTAGACATCTTTGAACTTCTGCGTAGAGTAGTAAGGCAAAGCAGGGTTGACAAAAAATGGATAAGTTGATCAGTTACATTTTTTTAGATGAAAAAGAGCAAGAAAAAGTCATTAAGGCACAAGAAATGATCCAGCCAGCACAACTGAAAGGGTAAAAGTTTAATGTACAATGTAATATGCTTTCCTTTACTGTACTGTACTGTATAGATAGAAAATCATATCATGCTGAAATTAATGTCGAAAAGCATTATAACGTGGGTTAGGTTATTTTCCTGGAAAGGAGAGATCATAAAATCAACCTCAGTAAGTTTTGTTAGACTTTTTAGTACAATAGTAAGGAAGAAACAATTGTAATTACACTTAATGTAAATTTGCAAGGGGCGTGAAAAAAGTAATCTAATAAAGCGAGAAATAAGGTGTAGGATTCGGATAGATGAATCGGTATTTCAACCATGTAATAACCCCCCTGTCTTCCACTCTGCACAGGAAATTAACTTTGTGAATTGTGCATATCTAATTTTAGAGAAACGTAAGACACTCCTTCCTTCTACTGAACGATGAGATCTCTTTGGAAAAATAGCTTCTCGGCAGTTTTTTTCCTGGTAGAATAATAGCAATAAAAGGGAAGGAAAAGTTGTGCCCATCAGCTAAAGAATTTTTTATCAGTTGAGGCCTGGCAAAGCAAACCCCATGTTGTTCGTCTTGAAGAGAATGATGATATACTTCATTTAGGAGCTAGAAGGTCGCCTCATTCTACTCCTGAGTAATCCGCATCCGTACTACAGTTAATTATACGGTAATAATCTGTAATATGCAAGCCCAAAACTATCCGCATAAACCGAGAAAAGCGTTTCCAAGCTTCCCCTCGTGGATGTATTGCTTAAGTGTGAATATAAATTGTACAAGCAAAGTGATACATTATAAGACCCCTAAACAGTCAGCTAAAGAAGAGCATGCAAGGAAAAGTTTGCAGAGAACTTCACCGCCCAAGAATATCTCACTTTTCCTTAGGTAATTAATTTTGGCTCACTAAGTAATTGAACTGGGAGTGACAAGCTGACGAGAGACAAAGTTATCTCTGAAGTAAGAAACAGAGGAGGTGGGACAGAATCTTCTGGGGAGCAATCCACTACTGAAAACATCCCTGACGTTTTAATTAGAAACAAATGCTCATGACTGAACCGTTGTCAATCACTTTTTCACAGCTCGGGTTCTGTCTTCCTCAATTTAACTAGGTTGATCCAAACAGATATGATGCTCTGTGTCTCTAACCTAATGCTTAAGATACGCTCCAGCCTCTCGCTAATCGATAGATTATTTGAATGAATGTTTGGATGATCACAGAGCAATTTGGATCTCCTAGACGGTTTTTACTTAGGGTCTAAATTTCCCAAGAGTTCTGCCGTACTCTGTATGGAAAGGGCTTTATAGGAACTAAGTCGTCCATTACAAAAGGAAAGTAATCCAGACATTATATTCGATTAGGCATATACGGTTTAGTTGGTTGGTATATGGGTTGAGCTGCGTGAATTGCTGCACAACGGACAGAGTTCCATCTGTACATTGCATCGCCCCCTTGTCCAATTCCGATCCCATTTATCCCAAAATGACTTTATTCCACGGATGAGCGCCTCTCTCTTGCTCCCACCAATTTAATCGCGTTTGCACACCAGAAAAATCGCCATTTCCAACTGAATAGGAAACCGACTCCGTTAAATTTCACGCGAATTAGAGGTCAATAGACCTTAAACTAGCTTATTTGCATCTCAATCTTTACACATTAATTGGATTTCGATCTGCCATGATCGCTACGTTAGCTTCTGTCAAAATCCCTTTCGATCTATCATGATTGTCATTCTGGATAGGCAAAGAAGCATGCATTAGCACCCGTTTACTCTTACTACTTACCCACCACCTAATCTATGAACAAGTTTATCTACTTTTCATTGAAAATAATATAAACTCTTTCGCCAGTCTTCTTGAATTCTCTCCACTACGCTAGGCTCAAATCGTGCTATGTCCAATAATACAATGTAAAAGGTAGAAAGGATATCAATTGAGGAATTAAAACTTTCATCTAAAATATAGTGGAAATAAGTTCCATCTCCATCGCTAGTTAGTTAGCGTACCTCGTCCTCCTTGTCATCCTATCCTGGTCCAAGCTTGTTAGTTTTCTAGATGTAATATACCCAGGCAAACATTACATACAGTTGACTTGGTTTTCTATTATCCTTTACCAACTATTGCTAGTTGCTTTGCTTGCTACTATCAACTATGCAATCCTGTTTTCGGGATCAGGATACTCGACATGATCTTGTGGGCTCTTTGTAAGCTCATCCCATTCCCTCGAGTCCGTTCTCCAACAACTCAAACGTTCAATTTAAAAGTGTTTGTCCATTCCCTTCAACCCTACTCTCCTTTATGCATAACAACTATATGGAAATTTTCAATTTTAATCAACCACACATATTCCACTCAAGCATCACCATCAATCCAAACGTTTCCCGTATTTTACTTTCAATTTTGTCTGGTTGGGTTAATGTGGTTTCCTATGAAAAATCCTTCTAACTTTACCAAAATCCTTGGAGTGTGATTCTCCTGGTTTGTGTACCATTTGAAATATTTTATACTCTATAGTTTGGCTGGTCATCCTAAAGAGATTAAAGATATCACAGTTATACTTATTTTTCAGGATGTTTTTGATCGCAGGGAAATCAGATCATAATATATTATAATAATGTCTTTATTACAGCAATGTTTTTTTATATTAACATCCTTCGATTTATTGTAGCATGATTATTAAAAGGCTGCAATCAAAACTAAGAGATTTGAGATTGAAACTGAGATGTAATAATGAGGCCTGACTAATACAGAATAGAATATGAGGGAGAATGGTGTATTCGGTTCGGTTTCGGGTTGAGGGAATCAGCGATTTGATTAGATTACCGACATCGGTTTTAGGAGTATGGATTAGTGATAGTATAGCGAAGAATAATGATGATGTTGGTTCTGTAATGTGAGTCTGTGACTTTACTTTAGCTACTGCTAGTAGTATAACAAGGGCATGATTTTGAAGGGAGTTGGAGCTAATCAAAGTGTTTATTCAGAATGATGATATGGTTGAAAGGGGAAAGTGGAGAGATGGGAACTAGAGAGTTAATGAGTGTAAATTGGAGGGATGCAGGTGAGTGAGAGAGGGATTGGTAGGAGTAGATGGACCAAGTCTACGAAATCCCATTAGAGGCCTATAGATAATAATTGGATAAATCCCACATAATGTAATAAAGAGAACTGGTAGGTCGGGCTAGGGAATGAGGGGAACGCATGACAAGGCCGGGAGGATGTTCGTATGGAGGTTCAAAATGTGCAGGGTTGGCCCAGAGCGGATCAAGAATCTCCTCCTATTCTCCACAATCATCAATGGGAACAAAAACGGACGAAAGAAAGTCCAAAAAATTAGCCTCCTCTGCTCTCCCTTCTTCCTTCCTGCTATACACAACAGCTAGTTTTTGGGCAGGATCATAAAAATGCATAGGAAAAGTTCTCCTGGGTAAAAACTACATCTTATCTTATCCTCACTTCTTCAATGCAAGATCCATGAACATTGCCACATTTTAACTAAGAGACGGCTAAACCCGCACTCCATCCTCATGGCTTTTACAGTTAAATACATCAATAGGAGTAAATGGGAAGGCAGGTCGGACCAAACCAACACTTCGTCCTCACAAGTTATCAACAGACAAAGTTCGCATTTGTATAAATACAAGTTCACACTTTGAGCTCCGTGTCATTCCTATAACTTCCTTGTCAAAAGTTGTTTGTCGTTACGGCAAAGTGGAACCCAAATCTTTTATTGTCACCAACTAACCATCAAAACCCTCTACTTTCCCTAACGCTAATGCAGTTTCTTTCTCACCCACAAACACCTGCAACAGACGGGATAAACGTGTGGAAATCCTCTACTTTGCTCAACTTACCCCCTTCCCTACCCGAAGTTAGTTTATCGGAGAAAGTTCATTAATTGCATTCGTCCAGTTCAACCATAAACATAGTGTCGGAGTATCGCTGCTGAGAAATATATTTAATGACTGTTATCAGTATCGATGAGACATTATCAGCTTATCAAATCTGGACTTATGGCTGTCCCCCCAGCCTGTGTGCCACCATTACAAAGCTAATATCCTCAGTAAGACCAGCCAAACTTTAGCTGGGGATGGAAATGGAAGAAACTGCACAAGTTAATTCTTTTGAAGATAATGAAATGGTAGTAGCTAACAATAAGGTGAATACTAGTGTTGGTAGTAATAGTAATAACGCTATTCACGAGGGAGTGGTCAACAAGGGCTTCATCAGTGCTAGTGGAGGAAGTGATAGTTGTTCTTTAGAAACGGGAAGCAATTCCATACTAACGATCTCAGGTATGAAAGAAGAAGCAATGGAGTTATCACCTTCGGAGTTGAGTAAACCGGTGGATCTAAGTAATAATAATAATAATAATAATAATACCAGCAACAATAACAATATCATGGTTGGTGGTGGGGCTACTAATAATAATAATAATTCTAGCAATGGGGTTAAGAGCAAAGGTGAAAAGTGTTTGAGGAGCAATGATAGTTGTAGTAACTTGGTTAGTAAAAGGACGGACACAACTATCACTACGAATGGCAGAAAACTTGCATTTTCAGTGGAAAACATTTTAGATCCCAATAAATTTACGGGGAAAGCAGGTGGATTGAATCCAAATGCTAAAAGTTTCCTTTCTGCTGAATGTCTATTGAGTGTGCATCATCCGCCAGCAAATTTCCGATTTCCATTTAAAGATGTCCATGGTGAGTCTTTTTACCTATGCACATTTTATTTTATTTTAGTCAGAGTCCCTGACCTCCCTTAAGAGATGGAGAGCATTAGAGTTAGGCGTACATGGGTAGGACTCGCTAAGAACTTTATGTAGGACATTCATTTATAAAATGTCTCATTTCTTTAAGGTTAGTTGAGATAAACGATAAGATATGCCGGTCTTTGGGGAAAGGTTTATAATGACCCCTTTTAAGCATAATTGATAACGTTATCTTCATATGATCTGTTGGTGAAATTTTTCTCTTTTCATGTTTCTTGGTGCATGCTTAAAAAAAGATTGTTGTTTTCAACAAAATTTCAGTTTCAGGTAAATTAAGCTCTACTTTAAATGAGATCATTTGAAAAACAAACACGGACTGGGTAACCAGTCTCAGGGGCATAAGTTCCACTGAGTATTTTTCTGCTAAATAAAATAAGAAATGTGCAAGCAGGACATTGAGTGGAATCATAAGACTATTATCAAGTGTGCTATGCACATAGTTGGAATTTGCTTAATGTAGTTTTCTCCATGGACTTTTTCCATCGTAAAAAGGGTTGAAGTAAAAGTATCTTTGCCTTACTCTTGATTTCTATATTCTTTATGTTCAAATCCCCAGAGTGGAAGAACGAAAGAGTCGGCTCTTGTGCTGCTTGAAATAAAATTAAAAATCAAAAAGAGACAAGACAAACAGTTTTTTCACTGATTGCTTTCCTTAAAAGTAGAAAGTATGATGGGATTCAACCTCTTGAATCTTTTCCCTGGAGAACTGTCGTTTTATCCCAATTTCGCTATGCATGAAGCCTTCGCTCACTCAACAATTTTACTCTTTACCAATTTACTTTGTTATACAATGCATTTGTACTGAGTTGGTGCGGTTGTGCATTATGTATGTGAATGCAGATCCAGACCCAGACTCGACGACAACTACCCCTCCGAACTCTGACCTGCTGACATCCCCTTGCGAGACTAGTATAGGGGACGATGAGAATTCTTGTGATCTACTGCTGGAAGACGATCCTTTTCATGATTCATCCGAGTCTGTCAATGGAGACGATGTTCTATCACTTGACAAGGGAGACTCCAAATCCAGAAAGAAATCATCCAAGAGCTCTAACAGTGATACTAAATCAGGTAGCACATTACTCACTGTCTTCTGTCATCTAAATGCTTTATCAAAGACAAGTGTTTGGCTGTGCTACACAGACTTTGCTCAGATCTGCCCACACGTTTTTGACAGTTTAATAAACTGTGTGATAAAACAAAACAATTTTAACAAAGAAGTTTTAAAATCATCCGAAAAATCATTTTTGAACATATTTATTGCAGATAGGAAATGAACGTTTTATATAAACTCTGATTTATTTGAATTTTTATCATTAAATAGAGCAAACAAGGTATTATTAAACCATTAATATCTATAACCTTTCATACATTAAGTGTAGTGACAAACTCCTTTTTTTCAGGTTAAAGTTCTGTAAGATGCCAATGGGTCCTTTGATTAAAAAATAAATAAATTGTGGTCTCGTTTCCTTTCAATTTCTAATAAAAATGTATTTCTTTGGCTTCTTGAAATTCATAAGTAGCTTAGCAGCTAATTTATTTTACTATATCTCATCAAAATATGGTGTGGTTATAGCTATCTTAATTCAAGTTGACAGCGTCCCAGATTTGCATGTCAAAGTGGGCTTACAGTTGCCGGTTATTCAAATTATATACATTGATTCCCTTAAAACTTTAGAAAAAAAAACATACGAGCATATAAACTAGTAATTTTTCCAATTATCGTAAGTAATGAAATATGCTAGATGACATAATTAATTTGTGCCTTAAACTGCAAGCTGAAAATCTGACCTAAACTGTTGAGAATTTCAGAAAACCCTAAGAAGTTATTTTAGAAAATCCAAGGCATATTCTAGCAAAGATGAGATTGAAAGAAATGTTTTACATGTTAAGTGTGGTGCATCTTATGACACTGTCTGTTGTGCTGAAGAAATTCTTCATTTGATAATAATAGGTCATCAAAATAATTTTACATTCGGCATCCAAATTCCATCAATGGACCCTTTTCCCCTTGTACACGTTTCTAGAAATCGTCATGTGCAAAAGGCTTATTAACACATGCCTCTAGAACATAAAAATATAAAAGACTGTTAACTTTTTGATTGTACAGGGAAACCCCGAAGAGCCCGAACGGCATTCACCTACGAGCAATTAGTAGCATTAGAGAATAAATTCAAGACAACCAGATACTTATCAGTGTGTGAACGACTCAACCTGGCCCTTTCCCTGTCACTGACAGAAACTCAAGTAAAGATATGGTTTCAAAATCGCCGTACTAAATGGAAAAAACAGAATCCCGGTATGGATGTTAACAGTCCACCTGTGCCCACGCCAGGATCCGGTCTAGGATCATTCGGATCAGGAAATTCGCCATACTCAGCCGCAACCCATCATCTCTTATATCCTCATATGACAGCTTATTTGACAGGTGGAAGCGTTTCTGGTGGTGGATCGTTAGGAGGATCCGGCTCTCTATTATCCTACCACAATGCAACCGGTGGACCTCCTACTAATGCTTTTTCATCCTCCTACTTTTCTCACCTCAGTCATAACTCTTAATCAACAATATTCCATAGACTATTTATTTACCACACTTGACAAATGTGCAAATCCTCATCACCAGAAGCCAAAAAAGGATACCGATTTTTTAAATCCACACATAGTTGTACCTCAAACCAGAAGAGTTCCGTTTAATTTTTAAAAGTTTTCTTGCGATTCTCAATCCTTGTCATATAATTACAAAAAATTATTATATTTGCAAGCGGAAAGTCGTATTATAATATAATACTGCTCCGACCTTTTGTACAAACCTGAAATGTTTTAGTTGCGATTGCTCTTACTCTTACTTTAAAAATAGTAATATAATACCAAATACTATAACTAAGAATAAAAAAGCTAAACATTAATATCTGAAAAGCGTCGGTTGTCATTTAAAACAATGCGTATTTATTAGTTGTTATCATTGGATAGCTATTCTAATAGTTAGTGCTAGTATTAGGTTTATAACAGAATGACATGCATACTTTTAACATGGAGATCGCTTTGCATATTTTTATTGTTCTTATTTCCGTATCCTAATATGAAATAAATGTATGCATTATTAATCCTGACAGGTAATGTAAACGTCTAAAGCACCAAATGCATTATTGTTTCATTTCATACAGCATCGATACATTCTTATAACTCCTTCATGCCTCAAAAATTATTTAAGCATGCAGTAAAAATAATGTACAATATGCAATTCATCAGGAATATCAATATAATCGAAACTCTCCGCGTTTACCTGCTGTAGTTATAAAACTGCCCATTCAAAATGTAAAGCTTCACTCAGTCGTGTCCCTTTCTTTTCCAATGAGTACCAATTAATGGTCCCCAAATCTTCCAATTGCTATTAACTTCCGGGTGAATATGAGGTAGAAAAAGCTTAGAAATCATTTACTAGGGCATAATTGGGTTCAAGTTGTAGAATTACGGTTAGTAAAGTAGTTGGCATCCCTCGTATGAGTTTATTTTATGAAATGTTTAGGCATGTTTTGGG